>PVHP010006600.1:0-59837 GCA_004024765.1 Zapus hudsonius
TCTGAGGGTTCAAACTCAGGCGCTTATGCTTATGTGGCAAGCACTCTACCTACAGAGCCATCTCCCCAGCCCAAATTCTTGAATACTTATACTCACTTCCATGGCTTACAAAACCTTTTACTCTCAGGCTCACACCATATATTTAACTCCCCAAATATACACTTATATTGTAAACCCATATAAAGTTGAACCTTGGTGCCTGAGGTGGGTTGGTACCAGGACCTGCTGCAGATACCAAAATCTATAGATGCTCAAGTCTGTTACATAAAAATGCATTGTAGGGCTGGCTGTAGTGGCACTCTGGGGTGAAGGAAGAAGGATCAAGCATTTGAGACCATCCCAGACGACACAGTGAAACCTTGTTGCAAAAAAAGTCTCATAAAATGCCATGGTATTTGCATAAAATTTATGATATACTCCTGTTGTAGTTACCTTTACATTGTTAGACAAAACACCTGACCTAAAGCAGCTCATAGAGGAAAGGATTTCTTTTGGCTTGCAGTCTTTAGGGAAAGCTTCATGATGGCAGGAAAAAACATGACATGTGCAGAGGCTGGTGGAAATCAGCAGGAGAGAATCCAATCTAGCAAAGGGAGCTGGCACTCCAGAGCCTGTCCTCAACACCACACCTCCAGCAAGGCTCCACCTTCTAAACTGCTACCAGCTGGGGACCGAGCATTCAAAACATATGAATTTATGGGGGACATCTGGATCAAATCACCACAACTACTACATATTTTACTTTTTAAAATTTTTTCTGGAGACATTGTGAAATCCAGGCAGGCTTTGAACTCATTATAAACCCAGGCTAGCCTTGGATTCATGACTTCCCAAGTACTGGGATTACTGGCATATACTATCATACCTGGTACTCTTGTATACATTCATTATCTCCAGATGACTCACAGTACAATGTAAATACTATGCATATAGCCATTTGGGAAAGAATATCAGCAAAGTCTTTACTCATTCCTTTCAGATTCAGTATTTGTTTTTGAGGCAGGGTCTTATTCTAGCCCAGAGTGACCTGGATCTCACTCTGTAGCTCAGGCTAACACTGAGCTCACTGCATCCTCCTACCTTAGGCTCCTGAGTTCTCGGATCAAAGGCATGAGCTACCAACACCTGCTGTTGTGATGATTTTGAGACAGGGGTTCATGTAGCCCAGATTGGCCTCAAACTTGATATGCAGCTGAGGATGACCTTGATTTTTCTTCCTGCCTCCACCTCCTAAGTGTTGGGGGAATCTCAGCATGTGCCACCACACCCAGCTCTGTTTTATGCTTTATTGATTGACTGGGGACTGGGTTCAAACTCCTGGGTTATCTTCCTGCCTCAGCCTCCTGAGTGCTGGAATTATAGGTGTGAACAACCAACCTGGCCAGACTCAGTCCCCCCCCACAAATGTTTCCAATCTGCAGTTGGTTGAATCTGTGGATGTAGAACACACAGGTACAAATGGCAGAGTGTGAACAAAAAATATATCTGGAAACTATTTCTTACATGCACAAACCCATATGCACACAACCACACCCAATACTCATATACAAATCCATCTAGACCTAAGTGCATCTTTGTCTATACACTGTTGGAACCCCTCCTCAAGAACTATTGCAGATACCACAGATTCACATGAAAACAGTTACAAAAGTACCCTGGAACACCATACAGCTACACTCCGAGAAACAGCTGCATTCTTACATAAATACACTCACTTAGTATCTGTCCCATATTCCTGAGTTAACAGTCATCAATCACCGTTACACAACATACAAACACATTTAGATGTACACAAAACCACACTCATGCTCACCCACAAACAGATTTTAATCTTGAAATATAATAGAATACAAATCTTATACTTTTTGAGACAGTCTCATGTAGCCCAAGCTAGCCTTAAACTCAAAAGTAGCTGAGGATGATCACAAATCCTGATCCTCCACCTCCCAGTGTTGGGAGAACAGGTATGTGCCAGCACACCTGGCTTATGTGGTGCTGGGGTTCAAATCCAGGGCCTCGTGCATGCTAGGAAAGCACTCTACCCCAGCCTGGACAGCCAACCACTTTTAATGTCAGAGTAAATACCTTGATAATAGAAATCTTTGTTCTCGCCACACGTTAAGCGGACTCTCTTACCCAAAGGTATATGTGCATGTCACACTCATTCCCAGATTCATTAATGTGGATAACCTGCAAAACACTGACTGGCCCCTCAGATACATTCAGGTGCATACAGAGACACAAACACACATTCTAGTTGGTTTTTGATTTCAGTGTATTTATTTACAGTCGTTTTCCTCACGACGTCTTCATAGGAATTTTGACTATATTCATCCACCGCGCTCTCTTGCGCCTCTCGTCCAACGGTGCCCCTTCCACTTTATTTCTTTTTGGAGACCCAAAGACTTTCATTAGGGTTACTTACAGGCGCATGGGCGAGCTACCAGTGGCTACCCCACTAGAGAAAATGTCTCTGTAAACATTCTCTGTCTACACAGTCAGGAACAGGGGGGTCCAAGTGCATGCTCCTTATGTGGCCAGGCATTACAACCTACACGGGTGGCCAGAGACCACCAGAGAAGCAGGCCCAAGTGCCCATCCTCCACAGGGGGTCCCAGGGCCTCTCCGGAGTTCTTGCGCTCCACACACTCAGAAACAGGGGCGTCCACGCAACTCTCTCCATTGGACCAGGAATCACAACCCACACAGGTGCTCAGAGACCCAAGTGGAGACACAGGCCTGCGAGCCCACCCACGGCGGAGGGTCTCAGCGCCCCTCCAGGCTCCTGGTGTGCGCACTATCACCTCCCCCACCCCACCCCCGGTTCTCCGCAGCCCTCCCCTCCCCTCCCCCGCCGCACCCCGGGGCCCGAGCCCGGCCCCCGCAGGAGGGACCACAGAAGCCCGGAGACCCAGCCCGCCCCGTCAGGCCCGGGGGCGGGGCACACCTGGGCTCCGCCCCGGGGCGGCGCGGACGCGGCGTCGCCAGCGCAGGCAGCCGCACCTGGCTCTGCGCGGCGGGGCAGCGGCCGCGGCGGCGGCCCCGAGGGCGGCGGCGACCGGGCGCGGACGGGAGCGCGGCGCAGTCCGGGCGCGGACCCCGCTCGCCCGCAGTGCCAGCGGCGCCATGGTGGAGGCGGCGCCCGCGGGGCCCGGGCCGCTGCGGAGGACTTTCCTGGTACCGGAGATCAAGTCGTTAGATCAGTACGATTTCTCGCGGGCCAAGGCGACGGCGAGCCTGGCGTGGGTGCTGCGGGCCGCCTTCGGGGGAGCAGGTACCCGGCTCGCGGAAGGGACGCGGAGGGCGGCGGGCGGGCGGGGCGCGGCAGGTGCGGAGAGGCGGGGACGCTCGCTCGGGAAGCCGGGGCCGTGGGAACAATAGCGCCGGCCGCTGGGGTCTCCGAGCTCCCGGGGCCCCGCTGAGCCGGGCCTCCGCGCTTCCTGCCCGGCCCCGGCGCGTGGACTTTGCCCGCCCGGCCGCAGGAGCGCGGTGGGGGTGGGGCCGGCCTTCCAGCTGTGCCCCGGGGACCCCGGCTCTGGACCCCCCAGGTGAGCGGGCCGGGGTCAGAGGGCCTTCCACACCCTCGGGGGTCTCTTTATAGGTGCTCGCCTCCACCTTCCTAGACTCACATCACGCGCCTGCGAGGACCCCCACCCCGCGCCCCAATAATCCCAGCCCGGCCTCCTTATGGAGCTTTAAACGCTCGAGTCCGCAGCAGTGCACACTCCAGGCTAGATAGGACACACACCCGCAGGGGCCTGCTCTGCGGGCGGTGCCCCCTTCTTTTTTCTTCTCTGGGCCCCCTGATGGTGGCTGGCAGCTGTGACTTACTGCCCCATTTTCCCGAGGAGGCGGGCGATCATCATAGCTTGGGCACAACCATCCTGGGTGGAAGTCTAAGCTGCAGGGCCTCCCTTCTCCAGGCCCACAGGCTGGAAGGGTTTTGGCCGTACTCTACCGGGAGGATTAAGGGCCCCTGGATGAGAAGCCCTGGGCACACTCAGTCCCAGTGTTGGGCAGCTCTGGCCACCCGAGGCCAGAGCTGAGAGGCCAGGTCTGGCCTTGCAGGAAGACAGGGGTTGATCAAGGTCTGGGCATTCCTGGGAGGAAGGGAGGGAGGGAGGGAGGGAGTGTGTGTGTGTGTGTGTGTGTGTGTGCGCGCGCGCGCACACACACACACACACACACACACACACACACACACCCTGCATAGTCCCTCCCCTCCTCTTTGGCCTTCCCAGACCAACCAGTTTTGGGTGTGGGTCTCTGTGACGGCCGTCCAACAATTCCTTCCGCCCAGGTCTTCCACTTTCTCTGTTTCTGCACCCATTCAAGTGTGATCCACTCTGACACCTGCTGACTTTCTCCATGGGGATTTTGCTAGAGGAAGAAAGGGTGTGGAGGCTGGGACCCAATCTTCCCTAGCTCCTTGTATGTGAGGTTATGAGGTGATTAGAGAGCCCGGCTTTGGAAGACAGAATTGAGTTTGTGTGCCAGCACCTCTCTAAGGTGGACAATTTTCCTAATGTTCCAAGCTTTGGTTTCATTCTGTAGTGTGTTAGTTCACTTGTGCATTCGTGCCTGTAAGTGTCTAAAGCAGTTGGGGTGGATTGAGACCTCCAGTACCTTTGGGACCAGGTGGCTAGAAAGTTACTATTAAATTCATCACATTGTGTGTATGCTGCAAAGCATCTACTAAGTGGATAGTCACTGTTACTGCTGTTGTGATTGGTGGTGATATTTTTGATACTGTTAATATCATTCACTATCTCTTAGCCAAGAGACAGCAGAAATTGCTATCCCATTTCACAGGAAGAAAAGCAAAGACCTCTCCCTGAGGGGGAGACTGATGTTCTGACTCACCCAGCTCTATACTGATTCAGCTCCCTCTCCTGTGTAACACTATCCAGTGGCTGCTGCTACCCCGAGGTCAAGTTCAGTTTGTCTCTCACATCCACCTTTCCTAACAGAGGGAAACTGAGCTCGGCTAGATTTGTCAAGGAGATGTTTTTTCCTCCTGTGCTTGGGAGTGAGCTAGGATGTCTGGCACACTAGGTAAGCATGATACTGTGAATCCTCACGAGAGGATTCTGCGCTAGTACTCTGACCACTGAGCAATGCTCCCGGCTCCTCACTGGTGGATTCTAGGGCTGTGCTCTAGCGCTGAGCCACATCCCAGCCCTCCTTTTACTTTTCATTTTGAGGCGGGAGCACACTAAATTATCCAAGCTGGCCTTGCACTCAAAGTGTGGAGCCCTGACAGGCCTTGAACTTGCTGTCCTTCCTGCCTCGGCCTCCTGAGTAGCTGGGATGACAGGCTTCTGCCCCAGCAAACCTGAGTACCAATGGGCATCAGGACTGAATCAATGTTGGGTGCTTAGGATGTAGAGGAGATACTGGGAAAGGTCTGGGAGGGGGGATGGGTGTAAAATTGAGTCATGGATACTTATTGGTAACTTAATGGTGCAAACATCAGGGCCTGAAGTAGAAAATCTCTGAAATCTTCCAGAGAGGGAGGAGAAGGGATAAGGAGTCAGGATTTGAGTCTTGAAAAATACTTAGGAGTTTGCCAGTAGAGGAGTCTGTCCGTGCAAAGGGAGTCTTTTGTGTATGTGTGTGCACATACCATGTACACAGGTGAAGGTCAGATCTCTTGGATGTCAGTTTTCCCTTTCCTCCTTGTTTGAGGCAGGGTCTCTTGTTCACCATTGCGTTTGCCAGGAGTTTCCAGGAGATTCTCCTGTCTTCCCCTTCCATCTCGCTGTAGGCGTGATGGGATTATAGACGCTTGCTACAGCTTCCAGCTTTTCATGTGGGTTCTAGCATCTGAACTTGGGTACTCATGCTGGCATAGCAAGCACTTTATCCACTGAACCCTTTCCCCAGCTCCGTGCAAAAGAATTCCTAGAGAAAAGCATGCAGGTCCCAGTGGTGGCTGGAGATGAAGGCTGAAGGGAACCGCTAAGGAGGAGGTCCTGTCAGTTCCTTGGGTGGGGGTTTGAAGGTACTGGGGAGCCATAGATGATGTTTGAGGAATGACCTGTTCAGACATGCAGTTAGTTGCCCAGTGGGGACTGAAACTGGGGAGCAGATGGTTCTGGTAGCTGCAGACTTAGAGGTTAGAAAGGGATCTGTGTAAGTTGAGAAATACTTTATGCCATCCTTAAGACTGCAGAGTATCAAAGAGGTATGTGGAGAAACAGTTCATGTGGGCTCTGCCAATTACTGGCTGTGTGATCTTGGGAAGGTTAAATTAGTTCTCTGAACTTTGGTTTTCTTATCTACAGTGGCTTGAGAATGTGTCTTCAGTGCTGGGGGTGCAGGTTACTGGAAGACTTCCTGCTTTGTATACACAAGATTCCACCCCCAGGACAGCACGCACAAGCACAGAAAGTGTTTTGGGATAAACACACTGGAATTGCAGGTGATTCCTGTGTTCTGGAAAGTAGGGTAGCGACGAATCCTGGGTGACTATGGAACATTTGATATGAAAATGTGCAGGAAAAGAAAGGAAAGGGGCTGGAGGGATGGCTTATCGGTTGAGGTGCTTGCCTGCAAAACCTAACAGCCAGAGTTCGATTCCCCAGTACCCATTTAAAGCCAGATGCACAAAAGGGGTACATGTCTCTGCAGTTTGGGCCCTGGTATGCCCATTCTCTCTCTCTCTCTCTCTCTCTCTCTCTCTCTCTCTCTCTCTCTCTCTCTCTCTCTCTCTCTCTCTCTGCTTCCCTCTGCTTGCAAATAAATAAATAAAAATATTTTAAAAAGAAAAAAGAAATGTACAGAAGTAGGATTATGAGTTCAAGGCCAGCCTAGGCTACATGACACCCTGTCTCAAAAACAAAAAGAAACTGGGCATGATGGCGCACACCTTTAATCTCAGCACTAGTGAGGCAGAGAGGTAGGAGGATCTCCATGAGTTCGAGGCCACCCTGAGACTACATAGTGAATAGCGAATTCCAGGTCAGCCTGGGCTAGAGGGAACCCCTACCTCAAAAAACCAAAACAAACAAACAAAAGAACCAAAAAGTGAAATATCTCAGTAACGTTTTGATATTGATTATGTGTTAAAATGATGTTTTGGATATGTATTGGGCTGAATAAACTGTTGCTAAATTTTTTTTATTTCTACTTTTAACACCATGGCTAACTAGAAAACTTAAAACTGTACATGTGACACATATTTCTGTCATGCAGCACTGCTCTGCAGTAAATATTCAATAAACATTTTATAGTGGATGGCATTGGTTCTCAGCTGCTAATAGTCTTGCTCTTTGGGAGACATTTTTGGCAATGTTTGAGGTTCTTTGTTTTTATTTAAGTTTATTATTTATTTCTATGTGTGTGCACGCAGGTGCATGTGTGCCATAGTGCACTGTGAGGGTCCTTGCTTGTCCACCTCATTTAAGGCAGGGTGTTGGTCCTCACCTGCCCACTCATTTCACCTATGGTAGGATTTCTTGCTCTTGATCCTTGCTCTCTGCCGTTCTTTGCTGTACTTGCCATGAGCTTCTGGAAAATTCTTCTGTCTCTGCCATTCACCTCATCTCAGTCAACATGCTGGGATTATGGAAGCCCACTGTGGCTTCCAGCTTTTTACATGTGTTCTGGAAATCAAACTCTGGTATTCCGATTTGAGCAGTGAGCACTTTATCCACCGAACCATCTCCCCAGTTCCTGATATAAGATTTTCTTTTGAGACAGTCTTTTCTTTTTCAAATCTTTTTATTGACAGCCTCCATATATATAGACAATATACCATGATCAAAACCCCTCCCACCACCTTCCTTTCCTTCCTCCCCATCCCCTTTACACTGAACCCCTTCTTTCCAATGAGTCTCTCTTCTATTTGGATGTCATCATTTTTCCCTATTATGCAGGTCTTGTGTAGGTAGTGTCAGCCACTCTGTGTCTGGAAGACAGTGTCCTTTGGTGCTTACATTCTTTCAAGAGTCTTGCTATGTAGGCTGGCCTCAAACTTGCAATTCTGCCTCTGCCACCTAAGTGCTGGGATTACAGGTGTGCAGCACCACGCTTGACTGTCTGTCTCAACTTTGGAGGAGGGTAATATTGGCCTGTTGAGTAGAGCCTAGAGGTTTTGGTAAACATGTGACGTTCAGCCCAGAATCCCCCAACACAGAATCCCCCAGCCCCAAATGCCAGTTGGAGGACTAGTATGATGGCTTGAGCATAAGGACCTGGGTTCTATCACTAGCACCGCATAAAAAGCTGGGCATGGTCACACATGCCAATAATCCCAGCACCGGGCGGCAAAGACACTGGCCGAGTGTCTGGTTTATTTGGTGAGCTCCAGGCCAAAGAGGGACCCTGTGGCAAAGGATGACATCCGAGGGCCCAAGGATGTTCTGTAGATCAACATGCATATGCACACTCGTGCGTACACATCTCCCACACGCACAAGTGCACGCACACACATGCACACACACCCACTCCCATGCACACACACTTGTACACCCCACACACACTCGCGCGCGCGCGCGCGCACACACACACTCACATGTACACGCACGCATGTGCACCCTCAGGGTTAGTTCATCCGAGTGGAAAAGCACTGGTGTAGGGTAAGTGTTTGATAAATAGTAATGATCCAGGGCTCTAGCTCACTTTTTCCTCATGTTGAAGGTCCTGCAAAGTTGTAACATTTTGCTGATGGGAACAGGAAGTGCTCAGGGCTGCGTGTCCGGCAGGAGCTGGGTAGATAAGAAGGAGGGTTCAGAATGGGACCTTAGGAAGGGGTTGAAAGCAGAGGAGTGGCTGCATACAGGTGGGAGGCACATGAGGCTGTGATTTCTTGGAGCAAGAATTTCAGGGTCGAAGGGAAGGTCTGGAGTAGGGATGGGGACAGTGGGACAGAGCCTGGGCTGCAGCAGGTGGTAGCCCTGAGATGGCCTTCCAGAGGTAGGGTGGGGCACGCCTTCTGGAGAGATAACAGGAAGAAGGCACACGGAAGACGAGGCGCTGGGCACAGAGCCAAGGTGCATTATAGGTCCTGGGTGGACATTGGCTGGATGCTACTGCCCTTGGGGAGGCTAGGAACACAGTACAGAAACCAGGTTGGGGAGGTTGAGGCCAGGGCAGTGAGGGTAAGGGAGCAAAGGAAGTGAGCTTGCAAATCCCTCATTTTTCAAGGAACAAAACTGAGAAGGTGTGCAGACTCGTGGGACTCTCCACAGGGGTGTGTGGGGTTTAAGGCTTGGGAAAAGAACTGTAGCAGGAAGGGTTTCTGTCAAGGATGCCTGGATCCTTCAGTGTTGAGAGGCCTCCAGAGCCTGGCTTTGGAGGGGGCGTGGTCTGGCCAGATGAATCCTGTTCACAAAGGCCCCCTTGCTGGGCAAGAATCAGTCCCACTGCTTGTTCCTTCCCTCCCCCTACCCCAGTCTCATTCTAGCCCAGGATGACCTGGAACGCACTCTGTAGTCCCAGGCTGGTCTCGAACTCACAGCAATCCTCCTGCCTCTGACTTTCAAGTGCTGGGATTAAAGGTGTATGCCACCATGTTTGGCTCTTTTTACATTTTGATTATTTTTGTTGTAATTTCAAGCATGTGTATGATGTATTTTGATTGTGCTCATCCTCGGCACTGTCATCTCTTACCCCCTTGCTGTCGGCTAACCCCTCTTTCCCAAACGAATCCCCTTCCTGCTTTCATTATTTGCTTATTGTTTTGGTGACCCGCTGAGTTAAATTAGGGTTGCTTCTTACATGAGCATGGGTGGAGGTTATTTACCAGAGCATGGGCAACTTACCATTTGCTACACCAGTGACCAATAAGACCCTCTGTCCCCCAGCAACCATTAACTGCCAACAGCTCTTCAGGGAGTGGTGGGGCCTCATAAGCTCCTGTTCCCTCCATGATGGAATGTTGAGAGGCTCAATCGTATGCAGGAAACCACAGTTGCTATTAGTTCATGAGTGTAAAGGCCATGTTGTGTCCAGAAGATAGTATTCCATAGCATTCCTCATACTTAGGCTCTGACAATCTTTCTGCCCCCCCCCACTTCTGTGATATTTCCTGAGCCTGGGAGAGGGTGACATTGTAGTTTAAATGTGAAATGTCCCCCATAACATCATGTGTTTGTGATTAAGTTCAACCCTCAATCCCCAGCTGATGGCACTTTGGAGGTGTGTCACTGGGAACAGCCCTGAGGCTGGCTCACAGATACCACTTCCACCCAGTAATAAGTCAGCCTCTGCTCTACCATGCTTTCCTCCCTCTCAAAACTGTGAGCCTGAAATAAACCCTTTCCTTCCCTAATCTGCTTCTGATCAGGTGTTTTGTCCCAGCAACGAGAAGCTAATTGCTACAGATACAGATGTCCCATTTAGGGCTGAGCACTCACCACTTATTCGCAGCACTTTAACCAGTTATGAATATCTGCATTGACCATCACCTTCTGCACAAAGCAGCTTCTCACCCAAGGCTGAGAGCAGCACTGATCTATGCACCAACATAAATATTTAGAAGGCATTTTTTTTTTTTTTGAGACAAGGTCTTACTCTGAAGTCCTGGCTGGCTTGGAACTTACTATGTAGCCCAGGCTAGCCTCGGACTTGTGACTCTTCTCCTGATTGACTTCTGGGAGTATATGCATGAGCCACCATATCCATCCATGCTTCTTTAAGAGGACATACACACACACACACACACACACACACACACACGAATTTGAGAGAGAGATACAGAAAGAGAATGAGTATTGTGTGCCAGGGCCTCCTGTCACTGCAAACAAACTCCAGAAACATGCGCTACTTTGTGTATCTGGCTTTTTGTGGGTAACGGGGAATCAAAACCTGGCCACCAGGCTGTCAGGCTTTGCAAGCAAGCGCATTCATTTAACTGCTTAGCCATCTCTCCAGCCCTGAGAAGGACTTTTAAAAATATTTATTTATTTGCTAACAGAGATAGAAAAGAGACACACAGAGAGAATGGGTGTGCCAGGGCCTCTAGCTGCTGCAAATGGACTCCATATGCATGGATTTACATGGATACTGGGGAATCGAACTCTGTCTGGTGTTTAGGGCCTGAAGGCAAGCACCTTAACTGCTGAGCCATCTCTCCAGCCCCCAAAGAGGGACTTTCGAGACAGCTTTCATAGTGCAAGCCAGCCTGATACTACTGTGAAGTAGCCCAGGCTGGCATGGTGCTTGTTTCCCTCCTGAGTCCTGGCATTATAAGGATGTGGCACAGTGCCTGGCCCTCCTCTCTACTATGTGTGTGTCAGAGGACAACCTTGAGGTGGTGGCCTTTTCCTTCCACTGTGTTTGAGATCAGGTCTCTTGTATTGCTCACGGGAAGGCCAGGTTAGCAGGCCCCATGAGCTTGGGGTTCTGCTGACTCTGCCTCCCATTGTTTGAGAGATGTGTTGCTGGGGATTCCAACTCAGCAGGCTTGTGAAGCTTCAGGCACCTAGAGTCCTACTTGGATCTCTTTCTCCGCCCCTGCAATACAGCTTCTTTGTCCTTCTCAAGCCCCTCCCCTCATGTCCTTTGCTTTGACAACATTGCCAAGGCCCTTCAAACCTTTCACCTGCTGCCCTCCTGTTTCTGCAGGCCCATGGCGCCCTCTCTCTCCTCTGCCTCCTCCCTTACTCACCAAGTTCCCTTAGTTTCCTGAAAGTATCTGCCTTCTGCCTGCCTTCCCCCATCTATGCCCAGCTAGCCAGCTCCACACTCCTCACAGCTCACTCGCACGCTTGGGAGGTGGAGGCGGGAGGATCAGGAATTGAATGTCGCCCCTGGCTGTATAGTGAGTTCAGGCCAGCTGGGCACATGACACCCTCTAAACAAGGAAGAGAAAAATTGCCGTGATGCCCGTATGTTTCCTAAGGTGGATGGAGACTGAAATGAGTCCGGCGCCCAGGGCTCTCTCTCACCTCCTGGCCTTTGCAGTCTACCTGAAACAGGTCCCCCTACCCCTGACACAATCATCCTGTCGTCGCCCATATTCCCTACTCTCCCTTCGCGGTGTCTCTTCCCCAGTCTAGACCCACCTCCCTTCCTCGGGGTCGTGCATGCGTGTGACCTGACCCGTGTCCCCTTGCAGAGCATGTGCCCCCAGAACTGTGGGAGCCGTTCTACACCGACCAATATGCGCAGGAGCACGTGAAGCCCCCAGTGACGAGGCTGCTGCTCTCTGCGGAGCTCTACTGCCGAGCTTGGCGCCAGGCCCTGCCTCAGCTGGAGACGCCCCCCAGCCCCTCTGCGCTGCTGGCCCTGCTGGCCCGGAGGGGCACTGTGCCCTCGCTGCCTGAGCGCCCGGTGTGCGAGGCCGACCTGAGACAGCAGCCCATCCTCATGGTAAGCCACCAGACCTAGCCCCTCCCGCTGCCAGACTTCTGCTGTCGGGCCTGATCTTCCCTTTAAGCCTTGCCCCTCCATGTCAGCGGGACCTACGGATCTTAGCTCCTCTCCTCAAGCTCACCCATCAAATGTGGCCCCACTCACCAAGTCCAGCTCCTCCTCTCACGCACAACCCGCCAAGCTTAGCTCCTCCTCCAAAGGCTAACTTGCCCTCATACATTCATCAAACAGTCCCACCCACGAATCTTAGCTCCCCCCAAGACTAGCCCTTCCACTCTCGGCACCACTTGCCTTCTTTTCAAGTTCCTCCCCAAAGCCCCATCCCTCTGAACCTCACTCTTCTACCAAACCTGTTTCTACCTCAAACGGACAGAGCTCTGATTCTCGCTCTCTCCACGTAGCCCACTGTATTCCCAGGCCTGGTGTCTGACCTCAGAGACCAGCAAACTTCCTCCCGAAGCTTGTGTGCCCTTCCAGGCCTCCAGGCCCTCATGAGGCCCTATCCACCAACCCCTGGACTCCTCCTTGAATCCCGACCACTTCATGCCCCTCCCACCTCCAGATTCTTCTTGCCCTGCTCTCTGGTCTCTCTCACCCCTTCCTCCCCACAGGGAGCACACCTAGCCGTCATGGATGCCCTCATGGTTGCCTTCTCCTTCGAGTGGACCAAGACACTGCCTGGTCCCTTGGCTCTGTCCAGCTTGGAGCACAAGCTCCTTTTCTGGGTAGACACGGTAGGTAGGGTCGGTCTGGATGGATGGGAATCTTACACTGGCCAGTGAGCAAGGTACCAACTGACTTTTCCCTGGGCCCCAGACTGTCCGAAGGCTACAGGAAAAGACAGAGCAAGAAGCTGCCCAACGTGCACCTCCCGCAGCCCCCACAGACGGGGCTGCTCCCACACAACCCTCGGTAAGGCTGGGGCAGTGCCCGCACTGATGGCTGACCGTGGGCTGTTGGAGTGCTGGGTGGGTAGGGCCGGGCTACACCTCTTGGCCCTTGCAGAGGTTGAGTGTGGGCATGGAGATGACTCTCTCTCTCCCTTCCTCTCTTCTCTCTCTACCTTTGCCTTGCACCGGCCCCTGCTGTCCCCTCTCTGTCCCTCTGGCAATAGTGCCCCACACGCTGGTACTGGAAGCTGGTTCCTGTAAGTGGGGCTGTTTGTCTGCCTGCCCTGCTTATTGCTGTCTGTCTGTCTGTTCTTGCCTGCCAGCCTGCAATCTTTCCTGTCTCCCCTTACCTGTGAGCAAAGGGTATGGGACCCCCATCCCGGGGACTGAGAGAGAAGAAGGGCATCTCTGTTATTAATAAAGATGGAGCTGGGTGTGGTGGCACAAGCCTATAATCCCAGTCCTTGGGAAGTTGAGGCAGGAAGTTTGCAAGTTCAAGGCCAGGCTGGGGTACATTTAGTGCCCCTGCCTCTAAAGAACCATAAATAAACAAAAACAAGGTTGGGCCAGTTTCTCAATCATCAAGAAGGCAGGCTTCCATATTAACTAAGAGGGCAGGACCCCTGAGCCTGTCCTTAGTGGAGGATGGGGGTCCTCCCCACTATATCCAGATACATAGATATACATCCTGAACTCCGTGTAGAGGCACATGGAGGAAAATTTCCTAGCCAAGAGAAAGACCTTCAAACCCAGAACAAGGTAGAAAGTTCCAGAGATCTGAGTGTCACTAAGTGGTGGGGAAATTTCCCAGATTTGGGAAGAGGCCATTCTTGAAGCTTGGGGTTTGTCCCCTATTTAGCTGTGTGATCTTGTATAAGTATCTAAACCTCTTTGTGTGTCGCAGATTTTATTCCTGCAGCTAGTAAATATGGGGCACGTGTGAAGAGGTTTTGGGCTGGAAAGGGTCCTTACCTTTGCTCACTGTTTTTCCCTGAGGGTTTGGGTGGGGGGTCGTTCTTCTCCTGCCTAACTGCTTTCTCTGTATCTTCCTAAGCTTGGGCCAGGGTTCAAGGGAGGTGGGTTCCCTGCATGGGAGGCTGCTCTTATGGGGTTCCTCAGGGCTGGGAGGAGCTGGGGTCCCCAAAGCTGGCCAGAGTACAATCAGGGATTGTGATGGCCAAGGCTCAGGACAGGGTTCAGGACTTTTCCCCTCCCCCAGAGGGGGCACATAGGGACCTAGCAGGCCAGCATCATCCCCTCCCTGCTGACGGCCGCTCCTCTCCCCCCCCTCAGCACGCAATTGCCTTCTGTTTGAAAGAGTCGGGGAACAAACCCCCCATGGTAACGTATCCCCCGCCCCGGGGTCCCAGGAGGCCTCTGTCCCCAGCCCCTGCTGCTGGCCTGGCTGCTTGCAGACACCTCCTCTCGCCTTTCGCTGCTGCCCCTTCCCTGCTCCAGGCTGGCCCTTCCTGTCCCCATTGTTGCTCTGGGGCCCCCAGCTTCCAGCCCCTTCATGACGGATACCCCAGGCCTCCCTGCCCAGCCTGCATGACCTCTGATTTGGAGGGTCCAACTGATCATTAACCTTATCCTGCTCCCGTCTACAGATCCGCTATCGCAAGGACCGTGCCGTGGCCCGGCGTGCCCCCTGCTTTCCCAATGTGACTACCCTTCAGGACCTGGCCAGTGGGGCTGCACTGGCTGCCACCATCCACTGCTATTGTCCCCAGCTGTTACGACTCGAGGGTGAGTAAAGACTCCCAGTATCCCCACCCCCATGCCTCACATCTGTCCCCAGGGCTACAAGACCAGGATGATAACAGAAAAAAAAATTCTGCTTGTGTGTTGTGTGTGTGTGTAATGTGGTGTGGCACCCCATATGCTTGCTTGTGGCATGGGGGGAGGGGAGCACCTGCCTCTGCCAGCAGGACCAGAACATCAAGTGTCCTGCTCCACTGCTTTTCCTCCTGGTCTTGTTTTGAGGCAGAGTTTCGCTAATGATGCTGAAGTTGGTGGGGCTCCAGGTCTCTGTAGGATTGGGGTTGCCAGTGCTTATGGCTCCATCCACCTGTTTATGTGGGATCTAAAGATCCCAACTCTGGTGGTCTCAGGTCCCTTCAGGCCTCAGGCTTATGCAGGAAACACCTAACCTCTAAACTATCTCTCCAGAGTGCTACTGAGGTTACTAAAGGAAACTTCTAGAACCAGAACATCTAGGTTTGCATTGTTTTTTTTTTTAATTTTTAAAAAATATTTTTTATTCATTTTCAAGGAGAGAGAGAGAGAGAGAGAGAGAGAGAGAGAGAGAGAGAGAGAGAGAGAGAGAGAGAGAACCAGGGCCACCACCTTGTGGGTCTGGCTTATGTACTGGGGAATTGAACCCAGGGCCTTAGGCACTGGAGGCAAGTGCCTTAACCGCTGAGCCATCTCTCTAGCCCCTGCATTGCTTTTTCATTCATGAACTATGTGACTTTGCATAAGTATCTAAACCTTTCTGTGCTTCCTGGAGTTCATTCCCACTACAAGACCACATGGACCAGCTTCCACTTTAGGTACCTGGGTTCCTGTGAGAACTGCTAACTTTTTTTTTTTTTTTTTTTTTTTTTTTTAGGCAGCTCAACATCCTCATTGAGGGAGACAGATAAAAACTTATCCAGAAGTATCTGTTGCAAAATGGCAATACAGGGCTAGGATAAAAGTATTTGTTGTTGTTGTTGTTGTTTTGAGACAGGGTGTTAGCCTCAAACTCATGTAGCCTAGATGGCCTTGAACTTCTGATCCTTCTGCCTCCACCTCCTGAGTGTTAGGATTGCCAGTGCACATTGCCATGCCAGGTTTATATGGCGCTATGGAATGGACCCAGGGCTTTGCGCTAGGCAAACACTCTACCAACCGAGCTAACTCCCTTAGCTTCCCTTAGGCAGTTTTCTTCATGCCGTGTGTGCATGCTTGTGCATGTATAGGCCGGAAGGCAGCAGTGGGTGTCTTCCTCAATCACTTTTCATCCTAGTGGGGGGAGCAGGGGAAAGCCTCGGGTATTGGTCCTGGCCTCCCACTTTGTTGAAGACAGGGTCTCTCTTGTTGTGGGTCTCTGCAAGGGCCAGGCTCGCTGGCCTGCAAGCTTTGGGAGTCTTTTGACTTGGCTTGTTGCCGTTGGTGCTTTGGGAGTATAGATGTGTGCGCTGCTTGTTCTGATGTTCCATGGATTCTGGGGATTTGGACTCCAGTCAGCAGGCTTGCACAGCAACACTTGTGACCACTGACTGCTTCCCCAGCCCCTCCACCTTATTTATTTATATATTTGTTGTTGTTTTTGAGTAGACTCTCACTCTAGTTCAGGCTGACCTGGAATTCCCTCTGTGTTTCCAGGCTGGCCTCAAATCCACAGTGATCCTCCCATCTCCCAAGGGCTGGGATTAAAGACATGCACCACTAGACCCAGCATCCACCTTTTCCGTTGTGGTGGTTGTTTTTGTTTTTGGAGGTAGGGTCTTGTTCTAGCCCAGGCTGAACTGGAATTTATTATGTAGTCTCAGGGTAGCCTTGAACTCATGGCAATCCCCCTGCCTCTGCCTCCCAAGTGCTGGGATTAAAGACATGAGCCACCATGCCTGGCCACCTTGTTTTTTGTTGTTGGGTATTTTTTTTTCACCATAATTTTTAAAAAAATTTTTTTTTGGTTTTTTGAGGTAGGATCTGGCTCTAGCCCAGATTGAATTGGAATTCACTCTGTAGTCTCAGAGTGGCCTCAAACTTATGTTGATCTGCCTACCTCTGCCTCCCCAGTGCTGGGATTAAAGGCATGTGCCACTATAACCAGATCACCTTACTTTTTTTAAAAAAATATTTTATTTATTCATTTTCAAGACACACACACACACACACACACACACACAGAGAGAGAGAGAGAGAGAGAGAGAGAGAGAGAGAGAGAGAGAGAGAGAGAGAGAGAGAGAGAGAGCACCAGGGCCTCCACCTTGTGGGTCTGGCTTATGTGGGTCCTGGGGAATTGAACCTGGGGCCTTAGTCACTGGAGGCAAGTGCCTTAACCGCTGAGCCATCTCTCTAGCCCTCATCTTACTTTTTGAGACAGGATTTTTCACTAAACCTAGAGTCCACTGATTTGACTAGATTAACTAGCCAATAAGTCCTACAGATCCTCTGTCTTTGTCTCCCCAGTGCTGGGACTATAAGTTCACACACCACACCCAGTATTTTTTATGTGGGAACCTGAACTTAGGTTTATAAACTTGTGCAGTGAGCACTTTCTCCAGCCCTGGGAAAGGTCTTCGAATTGACTCTTGGGGTTCAGAAGCTGGAGTCACACTCTCTCACGATGTGCACCTTGCAGAAGACATCTGGCATCTTGCTTGCTTCTCTGGGGCCCCCATAGTCCTTCCCACTGAGACTCAGGAATCCTTTCCCCACAGAGGTGTGCCTCAAAGACCCCATGTCTGTGGCAGACAGCCTGTACAACCTCCAACTGGTGCAGGACTTCTGTGCCTCCCGTCTTCCTCGCGGCTGCCCTCTGTCTCTTGAGGACTTGCTCTATGTCCCACCACCCCTCAAGGTAAGGCCACCTCAGGGATGGTGGGATGACTTCAGGCCTGAGGCAGGCATCCAAGGCTATGTAACCCATTGGTGGACTTTCCCTTCCTGCCTTCAGGTTAACCTGGTGGTGCTGCTGGCCGAAATGTTCATGTGCTTTGAGGTGCTTAAGCCTGACTTTGTACAGGCCAAGGACTTACCTGATGGACATGGTGAGAACTGGGGTCTGGGCTCAGGGTCCAGGAGAGGGTGGGGTGGCCCTCCCCTACCTGACCCCTTTCTCTGTGCGGCAGCCGCCTCTCCCCGAGGTACTGAGGCTTCACCGTCTCAGAACAACAGTGGCAGCAGGTATGGGTCCCTATGGAACCTCAGTCGTGGTGGGTTCGTTTCCTGCCTGGGTGCTGGGATGGAGGGGGCTGAGGACATCTGGGAGAAGTGACAGGGAAAGGGTCAAGGTTGAAGTCTGTGTCTCTACAGTTCTCCTGTGTTCAACTTCCGCCACCCATTATTGTCACCTGGTGGTCCCCAGTCTCCACTCCGAGGATCCACAGGTGAGAAGTAGGTGTGGTTTCTATCACTGGGCATTTCGACCAAGACTGTGCCAGTGGACTTCATGTTGAGTCCTCGCTGGCCTTCATTGGACCTCTGTGTCTTCCCACCAAAGATAACTTTCCCTGCGGGCTAGCTCAGGACCCCTTAAATGACACTGAATAGTCCCAACTACTCATTTATTTTTGGTTTTTAAAGTTTTCATTTTTGGGGTGTGTGTGTACCCTCCTCCATCTCTTCCACCTTATTTCCCTGGGACAATCTCATTTTTTCAGTTGGACTGGCTGACCCGCATGCCACAGTGATCCTCCTCTCTCTACCCTCCTCCAGCACCGGGGTTATAGGCATGTGCAATTAGGCTCTAGTGCTGGGGATGTGACTTGAGTCCTCATGTTTGCTCAGGACGTGCTCTTCTCCCCTGATCCATCTCTCTAGCCTATTGATTTTATTCTCATTACCGTCCTCTGTGTGTGTATGTGAATGCAGGCAAGTTTGCCATGGTGTGCATGTGGAGGTCAGAGGACAGCTCAGTGCTGATCCTTGCCTTCCACCTTGTTGGAGGCAGAGTCTTATTCTCTGTCGTGAATACCAGACTAGCTGGCCACGAGATTCCAGGGTTCCATCTTGCTATGGGAGGTCTGAGAGTATAGACTCACTATGGTGCCCAGCTTTACGTGGATACTGGGGATCAAAACTCTGGTTATCAAACTTACATAACAACACCTGACCCATTTCCCTTGCCCCCAGGTACCCATTTCTGGAAACTGCTGTGACCAAATGCATAATGACCCACTAGCGGTGACATGGCAGACTCCTCCCAGTGACCCCCTATAGTAACCACTCATTGGTCTTCCCCCAGGCTCCCTGAAGTCATCCCCATCCATGTCACACATGGAGGCCCTAGGCAAGGCTTGGAACCGCCAGCTCAGGTGAGTGCCTCTTAAGGACCCCAGTGGGTGGTGGAGCAGGCTCGGGTGGGACAGAGCAGAGGCCTATCCCAGGGGCTGATCTCTCCCTCTGGCCGCCCAGCCGTCCCCTCTCCCAGGCGGTGTCATTCAGTACCCCCTTTGGCCTGGACAGCGATGTGGATGTCGTCATGGGAGACCCTGTCCTGCTCCGCTCCGTCAGTTCTGACAGTCTGGGTCCCCCACGTCCTGTGGCACCCCGGAATCCTGTTCAGCCACCCCCAGAGCCTGGAGACTTGCCTACTATCGAGGAGGCTCTACAGATCATCCACAGTGCTGAGCCCCGGCTACTTCCAGATGGGGCAGCTGATGGCAGCTTCTACCTCCATTCCCCTGAGGGGCCCTCTAAACCACCATTGGCCACCTCCTACCCATCTGAGGGAACCTCAAAACCAATGTCTGATGGGCTCACCAAAGCACTTGTCTATGTGTCCCACCCCGAAACCCCCTCAAAACCATCTCCCTGCCCAGCAGGGGAGGTACTGAAACCACCAGACCCATCCGAGGGGTCCCCAAAGGCAGTGGTTTCATCCCCAGCAGCTAACAACTCCGAAGTAAAGATGACCAGTTTTGCTGAACGCAAGAAACAGCTGGTGAAGGCTGAGGTTGAGGCAGGCGTAGGGTCCCCCACTTCCACTCCAGCGCCACCTGAGGCCTTGAGCTCAGAGATGAGTGAGCTTGGAGCCCGGCTGGAAGAGAAACGCCGGGCCATCGAGGCTCAGAAACGACGAATTGAGGCCATCTTTGCCAAACACCGCCAGCGACTGGGCAAGAGTGCCTTCCTGCAGGTGCAGCCACGGGAGGCTGCAGGGGAGGCTGAGGAAGAGGCCGAGCCAGGCTCAGTCCCCAGTGGGGAGAGACCAGCAGGCGAGGGCCAGGGCGAACCTTCCTCACGGCCTAAGTCAGTCACCTTCTCTCCAGAGCTGGGCCCAATGCCCCCCGAGGGACTGGGGGATTACAACAAAGCGGTCAGTAAGCTGAGTGCTGCCTTGAGCTCCCTGCAACGGGACATGCAGAGGCTCACGGATCAGCAGCAGAGGCTTCTGGCCCCTCAGGAGGCCCCTGGACCTGCCCCTCCGCCTGCAGCATGGGTCATTCCTGGCCCCACGCCTGGGCCTAAGGCTGCATCCCCCAGCCCTGCCCGGCGCGCCTCGGCTGCTCGGCGTAGCCCCGGGCCCGGTCCCAATCCAATACCCCGCAGCCCCAAACATGCAAGGCCAGCAGAGCTTCGGCTGGCACCCCTGACAAGGGTGCTCACACCACCCCATGATGTAGACAGCCTCCCCCACCTACGCAAGTTCTCACCGAGCCAGGTGCCCGTCCAGACACGCTCCTCCATCCTCCTAGCGGAGGGGACACCTCCTGAGGACCCTGTATCCCGGCCTGGCCTCATCGAGATCCCCTTAGGCAGCCTGGAGCCTGCTGCTGATGAGGAGGGGGATGGAAGCCCCCCTGGGGCTGAGGATTCTTTAGAGGAAGAGGCATCTTCTGAGGGAGAACCCAAGGTTGGGCTCGGATTCTTCTATAAGGTGAGTCACCTGAGTGGGTGGGATGAACAGATTGGTGAGTGAGTTAGTAACTGGGTGGGTGGGTGGATGGATATGTGAATAGGTGGATGGGTGAGTAGGTGGACGGGTAGATGAGTGGATGGATGATGGACAGACAGCTGTGTGGGTGGGTGGATGGAAGAATAGGTCGGGTGTGTATCTAGAGATAGGTGGATGAATGGGGAGTCTGGGGAGGTGGATGAATGGATGGGTGGGTGGGTGGGTAGATGGGTGTCTGGATGGACGGATAGGTCGGGTTGATGGTTGGTGATGAATGAAGGGGGTTTGATAATGTTGGTGGGCAGGAGGTGGGTAGTAGAGGGCAGAGATGGGTAGACAGATGGACAAGTGAACATGGAAGGATGTGGGGTGGTGGTGGCTGAACACACAGAGCCAGGGTCTTTTATGGCGAGGTCTCCAGCTTGAGCATACCCATTCCTCTTCAGGAGCCTGTCCCCTGTGAGGCTGTTTTCCATCCTCATCCTGTCTATAGCCTGGACCAACATACTGTCCAACTTGAGCCTGTATCGGCAGCTCCTGCTCGTCTGTATTGACTCCCCTAGCCTCTGTCTGTGTTCTCCTGAGCAGTTAAGGATTTCTGACTGCTCCCTATGGTCCTGAGGATAGAGATTCTTCCTACAGCTTTGGGCTCTACTGACTTCTGACCCTGTCCTATGCCATTCTCCTTAGCTCTGTGTCCCAGCCACTTTGGCTTCATGCCTCTGCTTGGTTTGTTCTGTCCTCAGGACCTTTGTACTCACTATTCTGTCTGCCTAGAAAGCTCTCCTCACTCCTCAGTTAAATCTTTCTTCTTATTTCCAAGGATGCTTCTTCCAGGGAGCCTCGCTTGATGCCCTCAGAATAGCCTGACAAGGCCCTGCACGCATTTAGAATGTTCATGCTCTTTGCATTACTACTTGTCCTCCCCTTGGGGCTTAGTGCTTTGTGTGAGCAGGGCTCAGGGGTATAGCTGTGCATGAAATAAGCACCAACTAGATGCTTTCAGAACATTTACAAAGGTCAGGTGAGCAGTTGGCTGGGTCGTTCAGACTCTAGCCATAGCAGGGAGGGGTGGCCACCAAGACTCCATGTCACCCCAACCTAGGGTGAAGACAAGCCCGAAGACGAGATGGCCCAAAAGCGGGCCAGCTTGCTGGAGCGGCAACAGCGGAGGGCGGAGGAGGCCCGAAGGCGCAAGCAGTGGCAGGAGGCTGAGAAGGAGCATCGGAGGGAGGAGGCTGTGAGGTGAGACTGGGCACAGTGCGGGACCACAAGCCCTGGCGCTTGGACTTGCCATCTCCAGTGACCCCAATCCCCTATTGTCTTCTTCCTTCCCTTTAATCTGTAGGCTGGCTCAGGATGAGGCTCCAGGCCTAGCCTCTGCAGCACCCTTAGTCCCAACAACCACCCCAGCCCCTGCTCCCCGGGCCCCAGCCCCAGCCCCAGCCGAGGAGGAAGTAGGCCCTCGGCGTGGGGACTTTACGAGGCTGGAATATGAACGAAGGGCTCAGCTGAAACTGATGGATGATCTTGATAAGGTGCTTCGGCCCCGGGCTGCAGGAACCGGGGGACCTGGTCGGGGCGGGCGGAGGGCCCCCCGGCCACGCTCTGGTTGCTGTGATGACTCGGCCCTGGCACGAAGCCCAGCACGTGGCTTGCTGGGTGAGGACCCTGTGGGGGCAGGCCTACCCTGTGTCTGGGTGAGGCTCTATGGGGGTGGGGTGGGGAGAGCTATCTAGATGTGGAGGTCAGACTCAAATGGGGCTGCAGCCTCAGTAGTAGAATCTGCCTGACATGTATCAAGCCCTGAGTTCAATCCCAAGCACTGACAAAAAAAGTCTTTGTTGTAATTTTAAACAGAATGATGTGGTGGCACATGTCTGTCATTAGAGCACTTGGGAGACTGAGGCATGAGGCTAGTCGCTTACAGAGCCTAGGCTTCATAGTGAGACCCTGTGTCAAAAAAAAAAAATACAAAAAAACCCAAAACTATAAAAAATGGGTGGTGCAGTGTTGGGGAATGTCTCTCACTTGGTGGAGTGCTTGCATAGCATGCACAAAGCCCTGGGTTTCACCCAGGTGTGTGGTACATGCCTGTCGTCCCTAGTACTTGGTGGGGGTAGGGGATCAGGAGTATTAAGGTCATCCTGGTCCAAGTTTGAGGCCAGCCTGGGCTATATATGAGACTAAAATAAACAAGTAGGGCAGAGGCCGAGGGAGGGTTGGGGTAGACCTTAGCCCTTGGGCATGTATGGACATGAAGGGGCTTGAGATAGGGTGCTCTCTCTTCCTAGGCTCACGACTCAGTAAGATCTACTCTCAGTCCACACTGTCCCTGTCCACTGTGGCCAATGAGGCCTCCAGTAACCTTGGTGTGAAGAGGACCACGTCTCGGTAAGCTCCACCTGGGAAGGCTAGGGGGTCTCTCAGAGCACACAACGGGTGTGTAGGACTCAGGCTGGTGAACACACTCCAGCGCACCCGCTATGTGCACGAGGGGTTGAGCTGACCATTGTGTAGACTTGGGAAGCCATGCAGCGTACCAGTGTGTTGGGCTGGCTGCTTCACCCGCCACTAACCCACCTCCATCCCTTCCCTTCCCCACAGGGCCCCATCGCCATCCGGTCTCATGTCCCCCAGCCGCCTGCCTGGCAGTCGAGAGCGTGACTGGGAGAATGGCAGTAATGCCTCCTCTCCAGCATCGGTGCCGGAGTACACAGGTGAGTGGGCTTTGGGGAGCGTAGACTAACGCTTCTGCTCGGCGCTCTGTCATCCCATTGTCTGCCCCTGCTTCCCCGCAGGCCCCCGGCTGTACAAGGAGCCCAGTGCCAAATCCAACAAGTTCATTATCCACAATGCCCTATCACACTGCTGCCTGGCTGGGAAGGTGAATGAACCACAGAAGAACCGCATTCTGGAGGTGAGACCATGCACCCGCCTGGGGGGGGGGAGGGCGGGGTCAGTGGTCCAGCTTGGTTAGCTCACTGGCTTCTACCCCACCCTCAGGAAATTGAGAAGAGTAAGGCCAACCACTTCCTGATTCTCTTCCGGGACTCCAGCTGCCAGTTCCGGGCGCTGTACACGCTGTCGGGAGAGACGGAGGAGCTGTCAAGGCTGGCAGGTTATGGGCCCCGTACTGTCACACCAGCCATGGTTGAGGGCATCTACAAGTACAACTCAGACCGCAAACGCTTCACCCAGATCCCGGCCAAGACCATGTCCATGAGTGTGGATGCCTTCACCATTCAGGGACACCTCTGGCAAAGCAAGAAGCCCACAACACCTAAGAAGGGTGGTGGCACCCCAAAATAGCCCCCACCCTAAGCAGTGCACAGGTTGGGGGGAGCTGTATGTTTGGCTCACTGCCCCCTTAGTGGACAGTTTGTTGGTTATTCCTGGGTCCTGTCTGTCATCAACCTTGTCTAGGTGGGGCTGGAGTCCCCACCCTCTAATTTTGAGTCTAATCCTGCTGTGGGGGCTGAGCTGGGAGGTTCAGGGACTCAGGGCTCAGTTTCAGCCCCCTTGTCTGTCTATCCTCCCTGCCTTCTTGAATAAATAATTTAGAGAAGCAGTTTCCATCTCATTTGTATTTATCCGTTTATAGACAGGGTTTCATATAGTTCAGGCTGGCCTCAAATTCAGTATGTAGCCAGAGATAACCCTGAACTTATCTCCTGCTTTCACCTCCCCAGTGTTGGGATGACAGGCATGCCCTAGGCTTTTGTGGTGCTGAACCCAGCTTTGTGTATGCTAGGCAAGCAGGCTTCCTGCTGAGCCATATCCCTAGTTCCTCTTGCTCTCTAGAGCCAACTTGATCTTCTCTGCCCTCTTCCTGCCAAGGTCTGTAGTGCCTCACTGTTGACAATGCCTCCCTGGGGATGTTCTTAGCCACCTCTGAATCGACCTGGTACGATGCTCCCCCCCACCCCAGCCACTCATTTTCCTCCATGGTCTGACTTGACATTTGGTTTGGAGCCAACCAATCACTTGATCTCGTCTCCTGTAGCCAGCCTGCTTGCATTACTCAGCTCAGTTACTGCCTCTGGGATGAGGATTCTGTGTTCCCCTGCTGGAGCCCCATGACTGAGGATCCAGTTGCCACTGTAGGTGTGAGGCTCAGGTGTAGCACTCACACCCCAGCCCCAGCCAGGCTGGGTCCAGCGTTTCCCAACACTGCCAGAGCTTGTATTGCTCAACACCTAAAGTCACCCCCTCTGGTCCCATGATTATGCCAACAGGCCAGGCCTCTGTGTCCCAAGCTGCCTCCTGCCCACACAGTGGCCTGTGACTGGCTCAAAGCATAAATCTGATTACATCCCCTGATGCCTAAAGCCCCTTAATGGCTTACAGCCTAATGGCTTGACAGTGCTTAACAGTAAGGACCACGCCCTGGGTATACCCTGTGCAGGCCTGGTTCCTGGCCTGGCCTCTTGCCAGGGACACAAGAGCCTTGCTAACAAGTTCAGAGAGCTCTTTGGGGCCTGCCTGATGTACAGAGCCTCATGGGTTTGGGGAATAGAGTCCTAGAATGGTCCTGGTGGGCTGGGACCCCCCAGGCTTGGAGCTTAAAGAGGCTTTGGGGCAAGTCTGACAAGAAACCTCTGCAGTGTACAGAACTGTATCTGCCTGGTTAGGGTGGGGTGTCCACCTACTCCCCTCCCCCACTACCCTACCCTCCTGCCCCAGTCAATCTGGGCTCAGCGCCAGGTACTCTGAGCTGGCAAGCCCTGGGGCACCTGGGTATCAGGAAGGAGGGACAGAACATGACAGGCAAAGAGGGGCTGTATTCCAAGGGTGGTTATGGGGGAGGGGTTGTGGAGGGAAGGGTGGATCAGTCTTCCTTCAGGCTCCCGAACACAGCAGCTGGTACACTCTGCTGCTCCAGTTGGACTTCTAAAGAGAGTGAGGGGGAGAAGAAACTGGTTACTCTTCTGGGGGCCAGCCTGCCCTACCCTTGCCCCTTGGGCCCTGGGCTTATCACTGACCATTGGGTTCCAGGTCCATCTCATCCTCATCCTCATCTTCACCCAGCTGGATCTCCTCAGGGTTGGCCTGCTGAGCCAGCTCCGCCAGCTCATCGCGAGATGCATCACTCCTGGGGGTGGAGGTCCATACTGGCTCAATGGTGGGGCCCTCAGAAGCCTCCCCAGAACCTGTCCTCCCCAAGTAGGGCTGGGCTGTTCCCTTCCCCTTGTCCTAGCTCTCACCTTACAAAGAAGATCTTGCTCTGGGCCCGGGAGGGCTGGTCTCGTTCTGCTTCGGCTGCTAGCTGTTCTGCACGCTGCTCTAAAAGTTTCATATCGTCCATGCCGCTCTGCCCAGGGGCCAAGTCAGACACTGGAGGGCAGGAGGGAGGTCAGATCCCAGGCACAAGGGATGCTCCTGCCTTCAGGGAGTTCCTGACTGTGGGTCCCAGAACTGACCCTAGATGCTATCAAACCCAGGAGGCCCAGGGTGGACAGTGGTTGCTCTAGGATCCCACGTCACTCACCAGTGCCTGTGGCACTGCCTGACACCTTAAGCATCTGGGAGGCCATGAAGTTGACCTGTGTGTTATATGTGGCCTGCACACTACGGCGGATTCGCAGCATCTCTCTGATGGTGTCTTCATTGCCATGCCGGACCTCGAAGTCTTTCCACGTTTGCCAGAATGCCCCGGTTGTCTGTGGTTGGGTGGGGTAAGGGATACCTGGTTACAACATCCCCCAAACCCACTCCCTTCTCCCCAAGATTCAGTCCTACCCGGGGGTCGCAGATCTGGGAACAGAAACTATAGATGGCCCGGGCACGGTCGACCTCTCCAAGCTTGCACTCCATGTCAGCGAACCGTAAGCACATCTCCCGAGCATGCTCGTCAGACAGTACCTAGCAACATGGGGTCAGCGAGGGCAAATGTGAGGCAAAGGCTCAGAGGTTCACAGTCACCATCCCGGGCTTTTTGCTATATCCCACATGCAATCTGTCTGGGATCCTCCTGCCTGCCTGCCTGGACACCCTTTATCTGCTCAGAAATCTCTGGTCTCCCCACCCTGCCCTGGGTGGAAGGAACCTCAATGGCCTTCTGGTAGATGCCACGGGTGTGGGTGACGCCATAGATCTCTGCAGCTCGTTTGATATAGATGTTGAACATGTCATACTGCTGGGCAGGCTCTACAGCCCTGGTGGCACGGTCATACACAGCCATGGCGTGCCGGGCCAGGCCCCACTCCTCTTCCAGCTGTGCGTACAGCAGGTACAGGGCTGCAGAGGATAGGAAGAGAGGGGTCACATTAGAGGCCGATAGCGCGGCCTGTACAGCCCACCCCCAAACTCCAGGGGAACCCATAGCCTCCTCACTCTTAGCATATTTGGGGGGACAGCCATCCAATGCTTGCTCGAAAAGGTCCCGTGCCCGCTCCAGCTTGCGGCCCCCATAGCGGGCGATGAACTTTGTCAAGTAGGTGCTCCAGATGTCAGACACATTAGGCCACTTGAACAGTGAGATGCCACGCTCATACGCCTGTTCCCAGAGAAACTGGGGGTGAGTGTACAGAAAGTATGAACCCTGGCACTCAGATGCCTTCAGCCTGGTGGCTGCCAAAAGGCTGCCAAGGGCCCCTTCCCTGTCCGTCTCTCCATCACAGCCCGGTTAAGTATGCCGTTGTGTGTGTCTTTCTCAAGGACACCAGGGAAGGGTATCATATGACACTCTAAGCACAGGGTCTGCACCTCATAGGTGCCATTTGGGTGAAGGTGGGTGGTCCCAATCTCTATCCAAGGAAAGGCTCACACTTTTGAGCAGAGGGGCATATACAGACCCTGCATCTATGTATCTGCCTGTGCCACACAAACACACCCAGTCACCAGGGCAGGCCCTCACCTCCCTGCAGACCCGCTTCCTTGCTTGAGTCATCCACATATGCTTCATCTCATCCATGTGTCCCCTACTCACATTCCTACACTGAGGTCCTAATACCCAGTACTCCACCATACATGCCTATTTGAAGATAAGGTGATTGGATTAAAATGAGGTCATGGAGAGATGGCTAATGGTCAAAGGCACTTGCTTGTAAAGCCTGACTAGTACCTATGCCAGATGCACAAAGTAGTACATGCACCTGGAGTTTGTTGGCAATGACAGGAGGCCTTGGGCACCCATTCTCTCTGCCCTTCCCTCTCTCTAATGAAGTAAAAATATTTTATAGAAACTCCAAAACAAAATGAGGTTATTAGGCCTAATCTGCCATGGTGGGTGGCCTTATAAGAGATTTTAGGCTGGGCACACTGCTTGATGGTACAGCACTTACCTGGCCTATGCTAATCTCTGGGTTCCATTCCTACCACTGCTTAAAAAAAAAAAGTCGCCCCCTCCAATTCAACTGAAATTAAAAACGAGGAGATCAGGACACATATGTATACAGAGGATGACAACGTGAGAAGAGGGCCATGGGGAAACCAGCCCTGCCATCCTTTGACCTTGGACTTGCAGTCCCCATGGGCTTTCTAGAACCAGACCAAGGGTCTGCCTCACCTTGAAGCTTTCCTCAAAGTACTTGTGCTCCTCCAAGAACATGGCATAATTGATGACAATCTGTGGTGTAGCTATGCGAAGATCCAGAATGCGGTCATACACGGCCTTGGTTGACTGTGGGAACAGGAACACATCAGGGTGCAATTGGGGCTGGGAACTGGCTCTTTGTCTCCTTCACTCCCTCTGTCAATGGCAGCTGACCTGGAAGGTACCCAGGCTCTCCTCCAGGTCTGCAAGCATCGACCACACCTTCAATGACTTGTATACACGGTTCTGCACAGGCTCAGAGCTATCAAAATACTCAGCCCGACGGGCAGGCAGTGCAGTCGCCTTCTGTGAAGAGATGAGAAGGTAGGTGGCATTGGCACTGAGGGGCTGTCCCCACCCTACTGCATGCAGCCCT
Organism: Zapus hudsonius; assembly: GCA_004024765.1. NCBI lineage: Eukaryota > Metazoa > Chordata > Mammalia > Rodentia > Dipodidae > Zapus > Zapus hudsonius. The sequence continues at coordinate 28,734 of PVHP010006600.1, forward strand.
GCCCACCCTCCACGCCAGGCCGGTCCTCACCCGCAGCAGCCGCAAAGCCTGATCGTAATTCTCGTGCCGGAGCTCCAGCTCCCCGCATTGGCACCACACACTGGCCAGGTCATCCACCTGCTTGAAGTTCACCTTTGTGGCCTTCTCCAGGATGACACGGGCCTGGAGTGATGGGCAGAGGCTAGGCTGAGGCCCTGCTGCCTGGGCCACCCTGCCGTGGTGAGAACACACGTACACAGATGCACACACCACTGACACTTACGTCGTCCAGCTGCCCATTATCCTCATAAAACTTGGCGAATGCGACCCATAAGGTGTGGGGCTTGCCTGTGGCCTTGAAGGGGTCCACGGTTTGCACGGCCTCTGTGTATGTGTTGATGATCTGGGGTGGCAGGGTCAAGGTTAGTCTGGACACTTAAGGTGGGGAGGGGCTATGGTCCCATGGGGCAACAAGGGGTGGAGGACCTTCACATACTTCCCGGGGGTGGCCCTGATGCAGGGCCACACGCTTGTGCCACTCATGGACGTGGTGTGGGTTCTGGCGCAGCAGGACGCTGTTGAGGAGCAGAGGCCTCCGGCTGATGAGCTGCTCAAAACGGGCCAGGCGCAGTTCAAGATCCACATCATCTGGAGCACAGACATGTCCATGATGGCGCCACCCTGTGGCCACTCTGTCCCCATGCCTCTTTCCCTCCCAGTTCCCAGCCCAGTGTGGGCCTTAAAGATCCCCGCCAGGCACACATCTTTAATCCCAGAGGTAGGATTGCCGTGAGTTCAAGGCCACCCTGAGACTACATAGAGAACTCCAGGTCAGCCTGGGCTGGAGCGAGACCCTACCTTGAAAAAAAAAAAAAAAATCCCAGCCAGGACTCTGGACCCAGCCCTCGCCCTTCTGCCTTGCCAGGTTCCCGCACACCTAAGAAGTGTTGCCAATTGTAGTAACTCACCGACTGATTTAACCCCACTTGTCCACCCATCCTCCCTCCCTGCCAGACCCTGGGGTCTCCCACCCAGTCCCCATAACTCACCCTCCTCCTCCCGCCCCAGCTCAGAGGTGGTCTCCATCTTAGCTGCGATCACACTCTCTTCAAACTGGGCATAGCTGTCAAATACCTGTGTGAAGTCCCGCACGGTCATCACAGTGCGGATGGCTTCCTCATACACGTCCCGGGCCTGTGGGGACAAGGAATGGTGAAAAAAGTGAGGAGTGCTCACATCGCAGCAAATAGACTAAAACTGGAACCACAGAGAAGATTAACGTGGCCCTGTGCAAGGACGACACACAGACTTGAGAAGCATTCCATAGTTTTTTAATGAGATTGTCCAAAACAAAACAAAACAAAAAAAACATGTCAGCCGGGCCTTTGGTGGTTCCAATGTGTGCTAAGTGTGTCCGTGACAGGATCTAGTGAGCTTTTTTTTTTTTAAAGATTAAAAAAAAATATTTTATTTAAGCCGGGCGTGGTGGCACATGCCTTTAATCCCAGCACTTGGGAGGCAGAGGTAGGAGGATCGCTGTGAGTTCAAGGCCACCCTGAGGCTACATAGTGAATTCCAGGTCAGCCTGAACTAGAGCGAGACTCTACCTCGAAAAACCAAAAAAAAAAAATTATTCATTTTCAAGCAGAGAGAGAGAGAGAGAGAGAGAGAGAGAGAGAGAGAGAGAGAGAGAGAGAGAGAGCGCACGCATGCACCAGGGTCACCACCTTGTGGGTGGGTCTGGCTTATGTGGGTACTGGGGAATTGAACCCGGGGCCTTGGGCACTGGAGGCAAGTGCCTTAACCGCTGAGCCATCTCTCCTGCCCTCAAGCGAGCTTTCTTCAAGAGGAGTAGATAATTGTGAAGGTGTTTAAGGCACGAGAACAGTCAGAAAGCTCAATAAACAGGAAGCTTTTAAAAACACTAATAAAGACGTGAAGAGTGGCATGGGACTCCCCCACGGGGACGCAGAGCACCGCTCCCAGCCCTAGTTCCAAACTACATTCCCATAGAGCTTTCTGCCCAGCACGTGCAGGTTACCAGAGCCAGGAATGGGCTGGAGCCAGGCTGTGGGAGCCTCAGGACCACCCGGCAGCCCTTTGTGCAGAATCACCTCAAGGCTCAAGGTGTAAAGCACTTGGCACCCAGTAAGACCCAGCAGCGCTTCCTCTCCTGCAGGAGCCCTAAGCTCAGCCTCCTCCACACCGAATCACTCCCTCCTGGAGCAAGGAGGAAGGCTCCTGAGACTCAACGAGCAAAGAAACTTAGAAAGCTCAGAGTTGCTGAAACCTACAAATTTCACAAGGCTCCTTGCCGAGGGTACAGAAGCAGCAAACAACTGTGGGGGAGAGGAAGCATGTCCACGGAGCTGCCTCTGTGTTGCAGAGCTCCTAGGATGCAGCTTTTGTGAGTCATCACAAGTATCATACACAGTATACCTCACTGGTGTTCTGTCCACACACTATGTTTGAGGTGTTGGAGGGAAACCTGCCCCAGAGCTGGAGCCTGGGTGCCCACCACGTACCTTCTCAAAGTGGCCACTGCGGATGTAGTAGTCTGCCAGCGAGCACCAAAGCTTGCCCAACTGGTCAGTAAAGCGGGTGAGGCCTCCACGGATGATGGCATCCACGTTGAGGGACTGCACTTTGTCCGGGTTCTGGGAGATGAGGTCGCACAGCTCATGCCACAGCTGCAGGGTATAGGGTGTCGGGGCCACTTCAGTCTCTTTCCCAGAGGGAAGGAGGAAGCTTCTTGCCCAGCCCACTTCCTCCAAGACCTACCTGGTAGTTGGACTTGCCAGCCTTGGACACAAAGCGCTCGTCATTCACCACAGTGGCCAGGCGCTGTGCAGCCTCATCCAGGCGGTCACTTGACTTGAGGTACTCAATGTACTCCTCAGCGCTCTCAGGACTCAGCTGGGGAACACCCACCCCTCTAGAAGTAAGCAGGCTGCAGAGCTATACCACCCTCTTGACTCAGGGACTCCAGCCCCCACCACCCACCCAAGTACAAACCTGGCTAACAGCCATCCTTGCTTATGCTGCCTCAGCTCCACAGTGGTCCAGTCTCAGGCCTTGGTTCCCCTTTGGTCTAGCCTTGACTACAGTAGTCTAGCCTGTTCCCATGGGTCTAGCTTCAGTCCTGACTGGTCCAGCTAGACTCCAACAGTCAGACCAGGACCTAGTTGCTTCTATCACAAGCCCTCATCGAAACAGCACTATGCTAAGGGGTTTACCATGCATAACGCACACGAGTTTGAGTACATTTGACTATACCCTCCACACTGCCTGGTACATGCCCATTGCTCTGTTCACATTTTATTCTTGTTCTTCACCAGAGTTGAAGTTCATGCCATCAGGCCGTGTGTATCTGTGTACTCAGTAAGACTGAAGGCCCAGAGCAGCTGGCAATTGTTCTATGCACACTGACCCTGCTGTCTCTCTACCTGCTTGGATCAGGCATTAGTTAGCGATTTGGAAAATAAATGAATCACACAGCCAGAGAGATGGCTCGGTCAGTACAGCGCTTGCCTTGCAAGCAAGAGGACCCGAGTTTGATCCCCAGACCCATGTGAGTTTAATCCCAAGTGTTTGGGAGGCAAAGACAGGAGGATCCCTGGCACTCACTGGCCAGGCAGTCTAGCCTCATCGATGAGTTCTAGGCAAATGAGAGATGTGCCTCAAAAAGAGGCGGGCAGACTACCAAAGACTGTCCTCTGGCCTCCACATGCACAATGTACATGCAAGCCTGGGGCACACATATGCATATCACACATGCCAAAAAAAAAAAAAAAATCACAAGCAAAGCATATGCACCACCCTCAGGTCCTACATGGGACAAAGTGTTCCAATGAGGCACTTGGAGAACTGGCTCACTTGGCACTCACCTTGAGGAAACGCCGGTAGCCTCGAACAGCAGTCTCGGGCAATGGGTGCGAGCGCAGGAAACGCAGATACAGGGGCCAAATACGAGAGTGCTGGGTGATAGGGAGAGCGCGGAGGGCGCGGTCGAACGTGCGGCGGGTGTGTGTGACACGTCCCTGCTCCATGAGGAACTGACAGTAGTCAAGCCACAGACGGGGCATCTGAGGTGTGGGGAGGGAAGGCTGGGTCTGAGGCCACACAGGGAACCCAAGTCCACCTCAAAGTTTCACACCCAGAGGTGACACACTGAGCTCAGGCCCCCTGCTTCAACCATCTCCTCAAAATCCTCTTGATCAGGGGGCTGGAGAAATGGCTCAGCGGTTAAGGTACTTGCCTCCAGTGCTGAAGGCCCGGGGTTCAATTCCCCAGGACCCACATAAGCCAGACCCACAAGGTGGTGGCCCTGGTTCTCTCTCTCTCTCTCTCTCTCTCTCTCTCTCTCTCTCTCTGCTTGAAAATGAATAAATAAAATATTTAAAAAAAAATCCTCTTGACCAGCTCCCTACCTTGTGCATGAACACAAAAGCCCTCTCGTGGCAGTTGTTGACATCTTCATAGGCGGGGTCAGTGACACAGCGATGCTTTACCTGTGCTCGGCGAGCCTTCAGGTATCGGTACCACAGTTTGTAGCTGGGGAATAGTAGGAAACAGACATTGATGGGTTATGGGCCCCTAGAACTCTTCCTCCTGCTCTGAAAGTAAACTCTGGGGAGAAGGGGACTGAAGTAGGGTGACAAGTCTAAGGAGGCCTGAGGAAAACTAGGATATCAGGGAAGGTATGTGACATCTCAGTGACAAAATGCAATCACCTGGGACCTACTGCCACTGCTGTTCTCACTGGACAGAAGGGGTGGGCGTTGGTGGGCAGGACAGCAAGGGCCATGCATACCTGCAGGGCAGCAGCTTGAGTGCGCGCTCATACAGCTGATTGAGCCGGGGCTTTGGGGCCCCCTGTTTGAACTCGATGTAGCGGAGCCAACACTTGACAGAGAACTGGTTCCGCATGATTTCTTCCTCATAGGGAAGGTCCTCTTCCTCCTACCAGGGCCAAGACATGGGGAGAAGGAAGATCATTACTCAGAGCTGGAAAGCAGTCCTACTTCACTACCGGGGCTTAATACCAAACTCTCCAGGCTTCTACTAAGATCTCTGAACCCCATCAGATGTGGTGGAGTATGCCTGCAATCCCAGCACTCAGGATTGTTGCATGTCTGAGGCCAGCCTGTTTCACATAGTGAGTTCCTGGCCTGCCAAGACTATAGAGTGAACCCTTGAGCCAAGGCTATATAGTGAGATCTTGTCTCAACACAACAACAACAACAACAAAAAAGGCTGGGGAGATAGCTTAGTCAGTAAAGTGCATGCCTTGCAAGCATGAGGACTTGATTTCCCAAGATCCATGTTTTAAAAAGCCAGGTTGGGGCTAGAGAGATGGCTCAGCGGTTAAGACACTTGCCTCCAGTGCCTAAGGCCCTGGGTTCAATTCCCCAGTACCCAAATAAGCCAGACCCAGACCCATAAGGTGGTGGCCCTGGTGCAATCTCTCTCTCTCTCTCTCCTTAAAAATGAATTTTAAAAAAAAAACTAAAAAAAAAAAAAAAAAAAGCCAGGTTTGGTGGGGCATGCCTGGAATCTCAATGCTGGGGTGGTAGAGACAGGCGGTTTCCTGGGGATCAATGGCTAGGCAGTCTAGCTTAATTGGGTGAGCTACAGGCAACGAGAGACACTGTTGCAAATAAAAGGGGGGGGGGACTGGAGGATGGAAAAGTGGATAAAGTGTTTACTGTGTGAGAATGAGGACCTAAGTTCAAGACTCCTAGCACCCATGTAAAATCCCGAGAATGGTGCTCTCCTGTAATCCTAGTGTTGGGGAGGTAGAGGCAGAAGGGTTTCTTGGGCTCTATGAGCCCTGGGTTCAGTGAGATATTCTATCTCAAAAAGTAAAGTGGAAGTTGGGTGTGGTGACACACCCTTAGTTCCAGCACTTGGGAGGCTGACGTAGGAGGATCACTGTGAGTTTGAGGTCATCAGCCTGAGTTACAGTGAGACACTACTACCTTGAGGGGAAAAAAAAAAGTCAAGTGGGGCTGGAGAGATGGCTCAGCAATTAAGGCACTTGCCAGTAAAGCCTAATGACCCAGGTTCAATTTCCCAGTACCCATGTAAGCCTGATGCACAAAGTGGTGCATGCATCTGGAGTTGGTTTGCAGTGTCTAGAGGCCCTAGTACACCCATACTTACACCCACTTTCTCTCTCTTTCAGTATCTCTCTGCTTACAAATAAATGAATAAGGTTGTTCTCTGGCCTTCACACACATGCACATCTATTTGCACACGTACCTGCACATATGTGCATTTACTTCACACACACACAATCTCCTGGCCACTGTCAAAGCCAGATCACCAGGCACCCAGATACCAGGGTACAGCAGACCTCTTGCTCTCAGAATTCAACTGTCCTCAATCTGACCCAGGTAGTCACACCTTTTAGTCTTAGGACTTTAAGCCAGATAAGGAAACCATTACTTTTACATCTTACATTACATTTGGCTCTGCAAATCTTACTGCCTACTCTTTGGTCCCAATTCCTAGAGTTTTAAAACAGCAGAGCTCTGGTTTAGGCGCCTGGCCTCCGCCTGGACATCAGGTCTTACCTCCTTAACAACCAACATACCTCCTCCCAGACACCAGCTCTCTGGCCCGTTAGATACTCACTGTCACCATTTAACTACTCTTCATCCCCAGCCCCCGTGATCAATTATCCAACTCAGTCACCAGGACTCTGAAGTCCAGACCCCAAACTTCTGGCCCCTCAAGATACCAACAGCCCAAACCTAGCTCAACTCTGCCTCAGAACTTCCCGAAGGCCAGGGCTTTATTCTAGCAGGAGAGGATGGCCCGGATCACCAGTCCCAAGAATGTGCGCATACTCCAGACACCTGGTTTTCAGCTTCATCGCGCAACGAGCTCCATGGACACCACCGCTTCTTTTCGTGGCGCTTCAGGCAGGGTTCTGGTGACCCTGGACATCAAGCTTTCCCACGGAAGCCGGCTCTGATTACTTGGACATGTCGCGGTCTCCCTCCTCCCGGCCCCCGCGTGCCCATCTCCAACACCAGCGTCTCCTTTCCGCGCGGCCCGACGGCTTTGGGCCGCCGGGGTTCCCCGGTCTCGGGAGGGCACGAGCTTGGCCTGCACCCCCGAGCTGCGAGGACCCTCCCCGAAGCCCACCCGAGTCTCCCTCGGCTCCCCGCAGACTTACAAAGACCAGGTCGGCCCGCTCGGGCCGCGGAGCGCGCGCCATCACCACCATGGTCTCTCCAGGGACCGGCGGAGTCGCGCGCCAGTGACGTCAGCCCGGGTCCGCCCCTCCGGGCCAGACCCTTTTCCTGTTGGCGGTCGTTGACGGTCGCCGAGACTCCGGCCGTGATCGGGCGGAGACGCTGGAAGATGACGTCAGCCGCGGCGCTCTTGACCCATGAGCCTCCGCAATGGTGCTCCGAAGCACCAATGAGCTGCTACGTTGCCGGAGCGTCGGATGGGGCGGAAGCGGCTTCAGGGACCGGAGAGGAGCCGAGCCATGGGGGTGAAGCTGGAGGTGTTCCGGGTCAGTGGAGTGGCTGCCCGGGGACAGTCCAGGACCTGGGATGCGGCTCTGAAAGAGGGAGCTCACAGCGCGGGCGCTCCGGAGGAGACCTGAGAGGAAGGGTGCTGGGCGTGGGGACTCCCAGGAGCCCGCGTCCGGGGATCCCGGGGAGCCGTCACGCTCCCCGCGGACTGCTGCGGGCTTCTGCGGGGAGGCGTCGAAGAGGAGCCCCCAGGGCTGCGGGGGCTCCGGGGCCCCGGTGGGGTGGACGGTCGGGGGTCCCGAGGAAACTGCCTTTGTACTAGGAGTTTACGTGCTGCTGATAGATGTCTGCGTGCGTGCGCGCGTGGTTTGGTTTGCGCCTGGTGTACGTACGTGAATGCAGATGCGTGCGTACAGAAGCCATAGGAGGCCATCGAGGGTCCAGCTCTGCTGCTCTTCTGCCTTTCTTCCCTGAGACAACGTCTCCCCTGAAGCGTGTGTGGACACTGGGGATCAACTTCAGGCCCGCGTGCTTGTGCAGCAAGTGCTCTTAACGCTGAGCCATCTCCCCAGCCCCATGTTCTTTAAGAGGGACACTCAGATGGGGGCTACAAAAAATAAAGTCTGGGGCTCAGCGGTTAAGGCGCTTGCCTGAAAAGTCTGAAGTCCCGGGTTCAATTTCCCAGTACCCACGTAAAGCCAGATGCACAAAGTGGCTCATGTGTCTGGAGCGCACTTGCAGTGGCTGGAGGCCCTGGCATGCCCATTCATTCTCATTCTCTCTCTCTCTCTCTCTCTCTCTCTCTCTCTCTCTCATAGACAAATATTTAAAAAATAAAATCTGCATTACAGGATCTGGCTTTAAGGTGTCAGGCTTCTGTTCCCCTAGTGGGAATTCCAGAGTGAAAGTGTTTCCCTGATAGAATGCAGATGTGCGGGGCTGTGCAGGAGGATGTACCTGTCTTCCAGCCTCTTCAGCAGACTGTATGTTGCTTGGGTTGGTGGCATTCCCAGGCTCTGTTTTTCCATCCTTGCCTTTCCAGATGACCCTATATCTCACTTTCCCTGTGGCTATGTTCTGGATCTCCAATCAGGCCGAGTGGTTTGAGGATTATGTTATTCAACGCAAGGTGGGCATCACAATAGTGTTTGCTGGCTCATTCCAGGGGGAGGTAGAGGGTATGGGCACCAACCTGCTTCTGTCTACCTCCCATGGCAAACCATGCTCTGGGGTTGAGTCTCTGGATAGTCCTGGCTTTGTCCTAATGTGTGACTTTGTTCCCACAGAGGGAGCTGTGGCCACCAGAAAAGGAGAGTCAGGTAAGTCACCTATTCTTCCTCCGAACAGGTAGATGGATTGGAACTGGGTCACCTTTGACACAGTAGATTTGAAATGAAAATTTCACCCTGAGTTATGAGTAGGAAACTGCAAGCAGAGAGAAAAATTTCTTGCTGAGCATGATAGCACACATCTATAATCCTGTCACTCAGAGGTAGAGGTAGAATGGTTGTGAGTTTGAGGCAATTCGATTGTACAGAGAAATCTGTCATGAATCAATGAGGATGTGGCTCAGTTGATACTGTGCCTGGCTAGCATTCACAAAACTCTGGTTTGCATCCCCAGTACTGCATAAACTGGGCATGTTGAGACAAGCCTATAATACCAGCACTCAGGAGGTGGAGGCAGGAGGATCAGAATTCCAGGTTGAGTTAGTCTTAGCTATATGAGACACTGTCTAAAAAAAAAAAAATCCTGTTCTTTGATTCAGTGCTACTATTTGGAGCTGGGGGTTTAATTCACATGGTAGAGTAGTTGCCTAGCGCACACGAGGCCCTGGGTTTCATCTCCATTCTGTAAACTGGGCATAGTGACATGCGCCCCAGCATTTGGGAGATGGAGGTAGGCGGGTCAGAGTTCAAGGTTATCCTCAGCTACATAGAGAGTTTGAAGCCAGCCTGAGCCACACTGTTCCTTTCTCAGAGAGAGGGGAAGGAGCAGAAAGGTTAGAGAAAAAAGAGACAGACATAGAGACAAATGATTTCCTGTGTTACCTTCTCCCAACATGAAGCTAATCTCACTTGCATACTGGTTGTAATTGGCTCAGGAGTCTCCCAGTGTAAACATTAAACCCAAGCCAGAGGGAGGGTGGAGGGACAGAGTCCAGGTGCCCAGGTGTACTTCCTCCTTTGTTTCCATCCCACTCCCTTCCCCAACCCAGCGACAGGAGCTAGAAGAATTAAAATTGAAGATACGGAAGCAACGTGAGGAGAGACTCTTTCGAGCTTCCCAACAGAGCTCCTGAGATCTTCACTCGAGTCTCAACCCCTCCTACCCATGAAATAATACATGCTTAGCTTTTTGTTACTTATGGAAGTATTTTATTGTCTGTTTGGGGGGGACCCAGTGGGGACCCAGAATGGCTTAGACCTCAGGGGGCTTGTGTCTGAGGCTGAGGGCTGCTGTTCCTTCGGAAGTTGAGTGCAGCAGGGTCCTGAGGGGTGAGCAGGGGTTGAGGGCTGAGGGTCCCAGGTCGTTTCTGCATTCCATCCTGTGGATGAAGAAGGGTCAGCCAGAAGGAGGGGACCGAGGCAGTCCAGACCAGAAATAACAGACATTACAGAGAGGGTGCAGATTTGAATTGGTGCATCACTACCCTCCCCTCTGTTCCCAGAGAGCATTCCTCTGAGTCTTCCTCTGCCACTTTGGGTGGTGTTTGCATGTGTCACGGTGTGCATTCAGGTTCTCACTGGTCTCAATGAGAACCCAGACTGTTGGTACATGCCTGTAATGCCAACATGTGGATGGAAGAGAAAGAAGGATCACCAAAAGTTCAAGGCCAGCCTGGTGTGCATAGTTAAACCAAACAAAACCACAAAATAAAACAAAAAAAAAAAAAAAAAAAAAAAAAACCAGACTGGGGAGATGGCTCACCAGGGAAGAGTACTTGCCAAGGACTATAGTTCAATCCTCAGCACTCACATAAAATACCACACACACCTGTAAGCCCAGCACTGGGGGTGGAGGTGTGTGTGGGGGGGGGAATAGGATCTCTGGGGCCTCTCCAGTCTAACTGAAAAATGATGAGCTCCAGGTTCAGTGAGCTACTTTCTCAAGGAAGAAGATACAGCAGAAGAGCAACAAATGAAGACACCCATTGTCTTCCCCTGGCCTGTGTGCACCTGCATGTGCACACACACACACAGCTGGTGATACAGCTCAGCTAGAAGAGTGCTTACCTAGCATGCATTAAGTCTTGGGTTCAATCTCAAGCACTGCACAAATGGGTGTGATGGTGCATGCCTGTAATCCCTGCACTGAGGCGGTGGAAGTGGGAGGATCAGAAGATGAAGGTCATCTTCAGTTTTTACATTCTATATAACAGGATGAATGCCAGCCTGGGATATATAAGTATGCTGTCTCAAAAATAAAAAGAAACCCAGAGGAGGGCTCTGTGTGGCTACATGGGAATGCATGGATGTGTTCCTCTTGTGACCACTGTCTGGGTTATCACCCCAGGAAGGGAACTGTTTCTTCCACTGGCCTCTCCAAAACTCACAGGTGAGAGAACAGGAGCTACAACCATGTGAGCAAAACCACAGGCATAGGAGCAGCGGCTCACCACAGCTCTGGTATGACATTGAGCCTCCCCAGCTCCATCTGCGTCTTGGTCTTACAGTCTCAATTCAGGACAGGTGTTGGACAAATGTACAGATAGGAGTCCCATTCTATCCAGAGTTAGAGACCACAACTGGAAGGGTCTTCCTCAGCACTGTCCAGATGTCACCTACCTTGGGACCAATGGGCTGAAAGCCTGGGAGGGCATTGATGGTCACGCGTTGGTCATCCATACGGCGGCCTTGAGTGCTGGCCAACATGTCCATGAGACTGTCCATCTCTGGCACAGGACCGCCTTCTGCATGAAGCAGGGACATGTAAATATGAACAGACTCCAGAGGAGCCCAGTGTCGTGATCTCTGGGACTCAAGACCCACAAGCTTTACTGAACCCCATCCATTTCTGCCTCAATTGCCCCTACCCCCCATACAGCACCCTCATGCCCAAACTTACCGCTCTCCGGGGTCTGGCCAGACCCAGCCTGCAGTGAACAGCGCTGCTCCTCCATACGATCACTCTGCATGTGACTCAGCAGGTTGAAGAAGCCCTCCTGGTCTGGCGAGCCCGCCTGGGGACAAACACACTTAGTCCAGTTGAGGACCACTCTCCCTTGCCTTTCCAGCCAGCCCAGCTCCCACCTAGACCCAGGCCTGCCTTCTGGTTTCCCTCAGCTCTCCTCTCACCATGGTCTTCTCAGGTCTGCAGATCTGCTCCGAATGAGATGTGTGTGTATGTTTCCTAATTGGGCCCTGCCCTAGGGGTCCTGGCCAGCAGCACGTGATACTACCTCAGGAGTCCTACCACTGTCCTATATTGGGGCCTGCCTGGGGCCTACCTGGGGGCTGGGACAGAAACCAGGGAAGTAGGACTCAGGAAAGCCACCAAGTTGCAGTATCTCTCATCTCCTGGGTCAACTCCAAGAAGCCCATTGTTTGTCTTGTGCCCTGGCAGGGTGCTCATACCCTATGCGCACCAGCACCTCTCTGCTCTAGTAACTAGGTCAGGTGACCCCAGAGACTCACTTGCTAATTAGGTGCCCTACAAAAGGAACTGTTCCTATTAATCATGAGCGCTAAGAATTCAAGGAGCTGGGGGTGGGGTAGGACAGAGTCCTTTTACCTTGTCCAGGGGGTCTGAGCCAACGTCTCCCTTCTTTTCCTGTTCCATCATGTCCCTTCTCACACTACTTTTCTGCCGGCCTCTGATGGAGGGCCCACATCAGAGAAGGCCTTTTAAACAGCCAGTGTGTGAGGTGAGGGGGGTTGGATACATTCCCCTACCCTAAATCCCCAGCTCATATCCCATCTGCTCCCACCCAAGCTTAAGCCCCATAAAGATGATCTCTAGATAATTGTCCTGACTGATGCTGGGTTGGGTATGGGGGCAGGGCTGCCTGGGTTTGGGTCTCACTGCACCCAGCCACACTCATCAGGCCTTAGGGACTCTCAGATGGAGTGTGGCAGATGCCAGCACAGGGCTGGGGAAGATGGGCCTGTGGGCTCTTCCTACTGAAGGAAGCTGAGACCCAGTGTTGTAGAAATATCCGGTAATAAACAGACAAAGCCTTTGCAGCAAGAGGAGAGGGGAGTTTAATTTTCACCTGGGCCCAGGGTCCAACGAACCCCAGTTACAAAGATATTTTATAGTCCGTACAGAGTAGGGTATGTGACATTATGCAAATTACCATTATCTAGTTTACAATAGGTCTCAGGAAATTCAGATAGTCTCCCCAGGTATTCTCTGGCCTTGTCTCTCCCAATTTCCCTATCACAGTTAAAGCAATTACTCCTTTTGTCTCACTGAACTTCAAAGCTCTGGTAGTTTCTCATCTCATAGCCATCTGTGGCCTGAAGAATGTAACAATGAATGTAGGGGAGGGGGGCAGTGAGCTCACACTCACTTTGCTACAATACCAGTACCCCCTCCCTTTCTCCCTGTATCCTTCAAAGATGCATTAGCCTACCTAGTTTGACTTAGGTTTGATTACCCAGCACCCATATAAAGCTGGACACAAAAGTGGTGCGTGTGTCTAGTATTCATTTGCAGCAGCAAGAGGTCCTGGCTCCAGTTTGCACACGTGCTCACACAAACACATGCAAGTAAATAAGACAAAAAATAAACATTATTTTTTTTTGAGGTAGGGTCTCGGTCTCTCCCAGGCTGATCTGGAATTCCCTATGTAGTGTCAGGGTGGCCTCAAACACATGGTTATCACTCCTACCTCTGCCTCCCCAGTGCTGGGATTAAAAGCGTGTACCATCATGCCCAGAAACCTTTATTTTTTTGAGCCTGGAGCTCACCTGTGTGAGTGAAAAGACTAGTTGACCAATGAGCTCCAGGGATCCTCCCGTTTCTGCCTCCCTAGCAGTAGGATCACAAACATTCACCACCATGCCCAGCATTTTAACATGGGTCCTAATCCTCCTGCCTCCATCCTTTCAAGTGCTGGGATGGCAGGTGTGTGTTAATATGCCTCGTTTTATCCATGGCTGGGGATGATACCTAGTGCTTCCTGCATGCTAGGCAAGCACTCTACCCACTGAGCTCCATCCCTAAGCCCACCTAGAAGACTTACTGTCATTAAATAAAACTAGTTCAGCCAAACAAGACTGTATTCACACCCCTTACCTCTTTGACCTTGGGGGCTTTTTCGAGGTAGGTTCTCACTCTAGCCCAGGCTGACCTGGAATTCAATAGTCTCAGGCTGGCCTTGAACTCACGGCAATCATCCTACCTCTGCCTCTGGGTAGGGAGTGCTGGGATTAAAGCTGTGCACCAACATACCTGGCCTCAGTTGCTCATTTGTATGGGTGCTACAGGTACTGTGCCCTCTTTGGGATAGGGTGTCAGCCTCTCTTTGGAGAAACAATGGCAGCAGGATGAGTTGAGTTTGAATTTGTGTGTGTGTGTGTGTGTGTGTGTGTGTGTGTGTGTGTGTAAGCATTTTGGTTTTTCTAAAACTAATTTATTTGCAAGGGGAGAGAGAGAGAGAGAGAGAGAGAATATTAATACACCAGGCTTCACATGGGTATTAGGGAATTGAACCCCGGTTGTTAAACTTTGCAGGCAAGTGCTTAAATGACTGAGCCATCTCTCCAGCCCTGCGTTGTGTTTTGAATGCAATTGTCAGCCTATGAGGGAAGGCATGTATGTGTCTTAGAGTGCTAAGGCTGTAGCTTAGTAGCAAAGTGCTTGCCTAGCATTCAGGAGGTCCTGATTCCAATCCTCAGCACCATACACATACAAAAATAAAGAGAACAGACCAATAAACATTCCTTCATGAAAACTGTTTCAACATGTGTATGTGTGGGTGGTGTATGTATGTGGGCAAACTTGTGCATGTGTATGTGTGTGCATATGGAGATCAGAGATTGCCATTAGGTGTTTTCCTATGTCAAAAGACACAGCTCTCGCTTCAAAAAGAAATAAATATTTATTCTGGGGCCAAGTGTGGGTGGCCATGGCCCAGGAGCACAGATTTAGGTTATCCCAATCTCATGTTCCAATGGGTTAACAATTCCAAGAAAGTCATAAATCAAGGCACTTTTCTAATGGTTAACAGCAAGGGGGATGGATCATCGCCACAGGCTTCAGATGTTATCTGATGACAGTGTTAGCTTGGGTTGGTGGAAGCTTGGGGGGGGTGTCTGTTTTTACATTCCAAAAAGGATCACACCTGATCAACTGATAGCCACCAGGATGTTAAGTCAGACACAGAGGTGGGCAATAAATGGCTATTGAGGGGCTAAAGGTGACCAAGGTAATTTGGCTCTGATCCTGCAACATTCATCTCAACAGGCGATCTCCCAGTCCATTCAGCCTTACCTGAGGCAGGTGCAGCACTTTCTTCACACCTCTCTCACTCTCATTTTACTTACTGAGGCATGGTCTGTCAGTTGCACTCAGAACTCACCAATTTGGCTAGTCTAGCAAGCGAACATGCCCCAGGAATCTGTTTGCCTCCTAAATGCCATGATTACAGGTAGACTGTCATTCCCACTTGGCATGTATGTGGGAGCTGGACACTGAATTCTTTCTGGTCCTCATGCTTTATCCACGGAGCCACCTCCCCAGCCCCATGACCAAATCCCAGGTGGCTTACGTATTGGTCACGATCACGTGATTCTCTGTTCCCTCCTTTTGCATAGGTCTCTGTCAGAATGTCGAGACAGGGAAAAATGTACTGGTCAGTGTACAGTGGGTATCTTGGCCTCCCCCTCACCCCCTCCTTCTGTGCAGGCTGAACGAAGGAGCCCCTTGAGACCCATGAAAGCTCCCTGGGGGCGTCTGCAAGCTGGGGACGTGCGTATCGGACCTCCCATATGTGCGTGTGTCGGAGGACCGCGCGAAGCGCTGCTGGAGCGACCCGACTCCCCGGGCCGTGCGCGGGGTGTGGCCAGGTGTGCGGGGCGTGGCCCGGCGGGGGGCGCGGGCAGGTGCTCGGGGCGTGGCCCGGCGCTCGAGGGCGTGGCCAGGTGCGCGGAGGCGTGGCCCGAGCCCTGGGCTCGCCGGGCGGACGGCGCGAGGCCACGCCCCCACCTTGGGACGGACCCGGAAGCCGCCGCGGCGCTCGGGGGAAGATGGCGCCCTGCGGTCTGAAGGCGGTGGTGGGGGAAAGTGAGTGCCACCCTGGGGCGGGGCCTCGGGTCCCCTGGGGTCGGGGGCCTGGGCGGTGCAGGGGTTCTGGGGTCTCAGAACCCCCGAGGCGGCGAGTCAGAGGCCAGGCTGGACTCCCGACTGCCGGACCTCGAGGACGTGATCCCGCCTGGGCGCCGGGCCTCGGGTGTCCCCGGAGCAAAGTCGGGGGAGTGGCGCCGCCGAGGGCCGGGTCGCGTCGGCGTGGGCCAGCTGGGAGGCCACAGGAGGACACAGCCTCCCCCCACTCTTGGGTGTCTGAACCATGCAAAGTTCGGTGTCTGGACTCGTGGTGCTCCGTGTGAGCGCTCAGGTGACATGCTATTCCCCGCGGCGACGACGGCAGAGACCTTCCTCCTTGCTTCATGCCTGGGAGGACCCAGGTGTCCAGGCCTCGAGAGGCTCCGGTGCTTAGGGTGGGGGAGGGGAGGGGTGGAGTGTGCCCCACCCCCTCTGTTGCAGCCTCAGCTGCTCTTTCCGTCCTGATAACGGTGAAGTGACACTCTGGCCCTCTAGGCCGCCCAGGGCAAAGCCACTGTGTCTGCTGGGCCGTGCAGAAGCCTTGTTCTGCAATGCGATGAGGCCCCTACGCAGGAGTCCGTGGGGAGATTGGAGGAAAGGCAATAATTCCATTTTACAGATGAGGAAACTGAAGCTTGGAGGTTGAGAGGATGACCATAGCCTGAAAACCCTCAGTGTTGGGAACCTGGGTCTTGCATTCTAGGCTAAAGAGGCCTGATGGAGGTAGAGTGAGGGTCACAAGAAGGAAGGCCTTGGCTTCCACTCATTCATATCTCTAAGCACTTGGCCTAGATGTGAGCGAGGGACCTGAGTTTGGATCCCCAGCACTCATGTAAAATTGCAGGTGTGGTGGTGTGCTAGGGAGGCATAGCCTGGGAATCCAGGGCTGGTCGGCTGTTTTAGCCAAGTTGGAGAGCTGTAGGTTCAGTGTAAAACTCTGTCTCAAAAAGAATAAGAGTGCCTGAGGAAGCTAGTACACACACACACACACAGGTTCCCCCACATGCCTACAAACATGCATACACACGCACACCACACACATCTTGTTTTGCCAAAACAAGCAAAATAGAAGGTTCCAATCAGAAGAAGCTTGGTAGAACAAGTGTGCTGCACTCTCTCCCCTTCTCCCCCTGCAGAAATCCTCAGTGGAGTTATTCGGAGTGTGAAAAAGGATGGCGAGTGGAAGGTAGGGCTGAGGCAAAATGCTGGGTGTCCAGAGCAGTCTTTACCCAAGTCCATGTTGGGGCCTCTGAATATGGGATTCCAAGAGTTCCTTGAGGAGGCTGTTGTTGGCCCACAGGGGTGGAGGCAGGTGGGTGGGCCCTGGGCCCTTTAAGCCTTTAATCCCTACTCACTGGGGCCAGCTATGGCCTCTTTTGCCTAATTTGCCTGTCTGTGGGCTTATGTGTCTGTCTCTCTGGACAGGTGCTTATTCTGGACCACCCAAGCATGCGTATCTTGTCGTCCTGCTGTAAAATGTCAGACATCCTGGCAGAGGGCATTACCAGTGAGTAGATGTCCCCACCTCATGGTGCCCAGATATGGGACTTTTTGAAAGTGGGGCCCTGGGTGTGACCCTTGAGAATAGGATTTTTTCAGACCATCCCAAGCATGCAGCTCTCCTTATAGGCATGGGACCAAGTGCATCCCCTGGTGAGGGAGTCTTTGAGGTCCCTGATTGGAACCCTCAAGGGGTCAGGTTCATTGTGTGCCTCCTTTGCATGTGAAACTCTTAAGGTGTCCAGGGTGGGCTCTGTGGGCACCCGAGAATGTAGATCCCCTCCAAGGGTGTGACTGTGTCACTTCAAATATATAGACCCTTGACTTCTCTTAGGCAGGGGAACCCTAAGATTTTACCTTCCGCTTAGGAACCTCAGAGAGTGCAGCCCTCTTAAACACATCATCCTCCACCCACCCTAAGGGTCCAGTTCCTCAAACCTGTGACTCCTCCTGTCCCTCTCCTCCAAACTGCCTACATATGTCCCTTCCTCTGTTGCTGCTAGTTGTGGAAGACATCAACAAACGTCGAGAGCCTATTCCCAGCCTGGAAGCCATTTATTTGCTGAGCCCCACGGAGAAGGTGCTTATAGGAGTTTCGTGTGCGTGTGTGTGCACATCACATGTCAGAGTGCATGTATGTACAAATGTGAGCACATCATAGTGCGTGCACAGTACAATGCCACAGTGCATCTGTGTGCATGTGTATGCTTGCACTCACATAGGCACATGTGTGTACATGTCATTAGGAATGTTTCTATATGTCAGCATGTGCATGTCAGTGCACGTTTGCATATAATGGGGCATGGGAAGCTACTTGGGGCTCCTGCAGAAAACAGTTCTAGAGGTGCAGGGTCTGACTCTGAGAGTGCTCTTTATTTCTCAGTCAGTTCAGGCCCTGATTGCAGACTTCCGGGGGACCCCGACCTTCACCTATAAAGCTGCACATGTCTTCTTCACTGATAGTGAGTGAGGAGAATTGGAGATGCTGGGAGGGGCTGGGGCAAGGAGGGAGGAGTATGGGGTTGGCCTTGGTCTGAAAACCTCCTCCTCGTCCATCCTAGCCTGCCCTGAGCCCCTGTTCAGTGAGCTGGGCCGCTCTCGCCTGGCAAAGGTGGTGAAGACATTGAAAGAGATCCATCTTGCCTTCCTTCCCTATGAGGCCCAGGTATAGCTCAGTCCAGGCCTGGTTAGGGTGTGTCTGTGCATCCCCATCCAAATAGCCCAGGTTCCCTGGAAAACAGATGGGGTGGCGTTCTATCTCTTTGGGCATTCATTTCTAGGGGGGCAGTGTAGATCACAAAGCAGACCACCCTCCACACCAGGAGGAGGAAGTTTACAGGGGTGCGGAGGGAGGGTGGGCTTATATCTGCACCCGGCAGTGTCAATTGTGAGCAGCCTAAGCCTGCCTCCAGCCTGGCAAAGCAGATTCCAGAGACTAGCAAAGGCCCCAGGGAGGGGTGAAGGGGAAAGTTGCTGGAAATTGGGCTGCATGTATCTATAGTGGTGGCCTTTGGTACTTCTGTCCCCCAGGTGTTCTCTCTGGATGCCCCTCACAGCACCTACAACCTCTACTGCCCCTTCCGGGCTGGGGAGCGGGCACGGCAGCTTGATGCGTTGGCCCAGCAGATTGCTACACTTTGTGCCACACTTCAGGAATACCCATCTATCCGCTACCGCAAGTGGGGACCCAGTTGCGCCCCAGCCCCTGACTCTCATTCTCCGCCCCAACCTTCCCAGACTCCACTTCCTGATACCCTTGTGTCTGATTGCACCATGCCCAGGGGTCCTGAAGACACAGCTCAGTTGGCCCATGCTGTCTTAGCGAAGCTGAATGCCTTCAAGGCAGACACTCCCAGTCTAGGCGAGGTGAGGGGACATTGAGGAGGTACAGAGGGAGACTCTTCAGGCTCACAGGATTGGGCTTAGCATCTTTATCCCTGCCCACCCTGCCTAGGGCCTGGAGAAAACCCGCTCACAGTTGCTGATCATGGACCGCGCGGCTGATCCCGTGTCCCCGCTGTTGCATGAGCTCACCTTCCAAGCCATGGCCTATGACCTGCTAGTTATCGAGCAGGACACATACAGGTGGGCAGACCCAGGAGGGTACCCTTCATCCCCACTGGTTATCCCTGATCCTCAGTGCCCTTAACTTTATATCCTTCCATGCCTTCTGCTCCTCCAGGTATGAGACAACAGGACTGAGTGAGGCTCGGGAGAAGGCAGTGCTCCTGGATGAAGATGATGATCTGTGGGTGGAGCTTCGCCACATGCACATTGCAGATGTTTCCAAGTATGTGCACACCATGGGTACTGCTGGTGTGGGTCTCATTGGCTGTCTTCACTTCCTCACCCTCTATAGGCCTGTACATGGTTGTAGGATCCCTGGAGGCACCCAAGTCTCCAGTTGCTCATGAGCATCCTATAAACCATGCCCTTTAGTGGGTCTCTTTTTTGTGGGTTTTCTCTGTGTGTGTGTGTAGAAGGCAGAGGTTGATATTGGGTGTGTTAGTTTTTTTCCACTTTACTTTTATTTATTTATTTATTTTTTATTTTATTTTATTTTTTTATTTTTTTTTTCCACTTTACTTTTTTTTCCTTTTTCCCACTTTACTTTTTGAGGTAGGGTCTTGCTCAGAACCTAGAGCTCACAGACTTGGCTAGACTAGCTAGCAGGCCCTAGGAATCTCCCTGTCTCTGCTTCTCCAGTGCTGAATTATAGGCACATCCAGCCATGCCTGGCTTGATGTGCATTAAGGCCCTTCTGCTTATGCAGCAAGTACTTTATCCACTGAACCATCTCCCTGGTCCCTCAGTGAGACTCTTGACTGGCCTCTAACCCTACCCCTGGGCACCACCATAGCCTGGTACTGAACTATCATCCCCTGTCTCCCATCCCCTGGAAGTGAGACCCCCCCACCCCCAAACACCGTCTTAGCACCATCCTCCACCTCACCCTGCCCTCCCTCATGGTTAGGAAGGTCACTGAGCTTCTGAAGACATTCTGTGAGAGCAAGCGGCTGACCACTGACAAGGTAGGGGCCAACATGGAGGGTAAGCCGAGCCTCAGCCTCATCCTGAGTCTGGAGTGGGATCCCTGCTGGTCTAGGACCAGAGCCTGGCTTCATACCCACCCTACCCTCACCGGTTCCACCCCAGGCCAATATCAAAGACCTGTCACACATCCTGAAAAAGATGCCACAGTATCAGAAGGAGCTGAACAAGGTGAACTTGGGCAAGTGGAACCTGGGTCCCTGGACTTCCGGGCCTTCAACCCCACACATGGTCCTGTTCTCTGACTTGACTATTTCTGTACCCTGCAGTATTCTACACACCTGCATTTAGCTGATGACTGTATGAAACATTTCAAGGGCTCTGTGGAGAAGCTTTGCAGTGTGGAGCAGGTAGGAGGCAGGGCCTGTTGGGAGGGTGGCCCTATAGAAGGGAACCTTCTGGGAAGGGGCAGGGGCTTCTCAGAGGCTGTGTGAGGAGGTTCGGCACTTCTGAAATTTGGCTGTGCCCTCTAGTAGTTGGAGTGTAGGGAGGGGCCTCTGGAGGGAGTGCCTTTTAGGTAGTAGAATGGGGAGTGGCAGGGCCTCTGAAAAAGGGTTGTGCCCTTAGGGGGGTTACGAGTATGGGGTTCTGTGAGGCCTCCCATTGGGTGGAGCCCTCTGATAGGCAGAACTTGGGGAGGGGCAGGGCTTGTGGGAAAGGGGCCTTGAAGAGGGGTGTGAGACCTGGGTGAGAGAGTGGAGCTTTGGGAGGGTTATAGAAAGGTGGTCCTGGGAAAGGGATGTTGGTGGAGGGTTTGGGAGACCTATTTTTAGGATGAGACAGGGTTTCAACTCCTAATCAAAGACTTTGGATTGCCCCTGTTCTGCCACCATCCCACCCCTGCTTGCCCCAGCATCTGATTGGACAGCTGACCCTCATGCTCCACAGGACCTGGCCATGGGCTCTGATGCAGAGGGGGAGAAGATCAAAGATGCCATGAAGCTGATTGTTCCAGTCCTGCTAGATGCCACAGTACCTCCCTATGACAAGATCCGGGTCCTGTTGCTTTACATCCTTCTACGGAATGGTGAGTCATTACGTAGGAGCCCTGGGATCTCAACTCACATTATCTAGGCTGAGGAACCTTCACATATCATGCCAAACCCTACAAGTACCTCTTTGGGCCAGGGATGAGCCAGCATTGGTGCAGTAAACCCTCATCAACATACAGACACACAGGGTTCCCTTTACTAATTGAAGAACCCTCCCATTCTCTCTTGTCAATTCACAATTCCTCTGGAGTGAGAATTCCTCTTTCTAATTAACTCTGGAAAGTCCCTGCCTCCATCTCTTCATTCCAACCCTCTTTATCCAGGACCCCATTCAGCCACTCACCCACCAGCCCCCCCCCCCATTGCTGTCCCCCAGGTGTGAGTGAGGAGAACCTGGCCAAGCTGATTCAGCACGCCAATGTGCAAGCCTACAGCAGCCTCATCCGGAACCTGGAGCAGCTGGGGAGTACTGTCACTAACCCGGGGGTAAGCTGGGAACTGGTGAGAGGTGGAATCTTGTGGGGTGAGGGAGGCATATCACCAACCTAGGTGCACAGCATGGCTCATTGAGGACAGATAGCATGCAGGTCACCCCCAATCCTGGATCTCATGATAGGCAGCAGGGCTAAGATGGGGTCCCTACAATGTTGGCACAGGGTGGAGTGTGGTCTGAGCCCTAAGGGTGGGTGATAGGTCACTATTGTAGGGTCCTGGAGGCCTTGGTAGACCTCTCTCAGCAGGCATGGTGAATTCTTGTGCTCAGCTCTAGACTTGGCCGCTCCCATCTGTCTGACCCCCTTGACTCTTCTCTGCTATGGGCCTGTGGCTCTTTGCCTCCACCCTGCCTCCATCCTGTGTTTGTCCATCTGTCTTTCATTTATTTTTTGTTGTCCTTTTGGGGTGTGTATGCATGTGCGTGCATTTGGTGTCACGTGTGAAGATGTGCGTAACCTCTGCACACACATGTGGAGGCCGTAGGAGGATGTCAGGTGTCCACCTCTTGCTCTTCCACCTTTTCTCCCTGAGAGAGGCTCTCACTGAACCTGGAGCTTGTGCCATTATTCAGTTAGACTGGTTGGCAGTAAGCCACCTTCAGAACTGGTATTACAGGTGCTGGGGAACAGAGCTCACACAGCAAGGCGTACTACCCACTGAGTAGCCTTCCTGGCCCTTGTTTTATTTTTTGATGGTCCTCTCTGTAGCCTAGGCTGGCCTCCATTTCATTGTGTAGTTCAAACTGGCCTTGAACTCATGGCTGTCCTTTCATCGCAGCCTCCCACGTGACTGGGATTCCTTGAGACACCGTGCCTGGCTTGTCCCTTATCTGTTGCTTGTCCCTCTTTCTCTGTGCCCTGCATCTCACTCCTATCTTTTTCTTTGTTCCCTGTTTTTCTTTTCCTCCTGTTTCCCTTCCCCTCCCAATCTCTCTGATTGCTTATCTCTGTCTTTGCTTTTCTGTCTCTTCCTATCTCTGTCTTTCTGTCTGTCTCTTTTTCTTTGTCTCCCTCACTTTCTCTCTCTCTCTTTTTGCCTCTGTCTGCCTCTCTGTCTCTCCTCCTTTCCCTCTCCCTCCCTTTCTGTCTTCAGCTCTCTCTCCTTCTGTCTGTTTCTTTATATCTGTGTCTTTCTGTTTTTCTTTTTTCTCTCTGTCTCTATATCTGTTTGTCTCTTCCTGCTCCATTTCTCTATCTTTCTCTGCACCCCTCCTCCAGTCATCAGAGGCCCCAGGCCCATCTGTGGTCAGCCTCCTTCCTCCCAACCCTGCTCCGCCCTGCCCATCCCTTCTGTAGGGCTCTACAACCTCAAGCCGGCTGGAAAGGAGGGAACGCACGGAGCCCACCTATCAGTTGTCTCGCTGGTCCCCAGTCATCAAGGACATAATGGAGGTACCTCAGGTTGTGCCCCCCCCCAATCCTGTCAGCTGCTCAGTGTCCCTCCTGTCCTCAATGCTAAGCCTTAGGGCTTAGTGGAAAATCCCTCATTATCAGCATTACCCTGGTACCCTCTCTGCTCTGTCTGGGAATGTGGTGCGTGCAGGACTCTGGCCTTCTCTCCAGCCTATGTCTCCCTCTAACCTCTCTGTCACCCTAGAAGCTTCTCTTGTACTAGTCTCTGGACACCCTGTCACCCCCGAGCGTTCAGTATTACATAGTAGCAGCAGGGCTTGCTGGTGCTGGCCCTTGCAACTCTTTCTGCTTGAGAACCCAGCAGCCTTGTACCTCACATGCTTGGTCTTCTAGGTCTCCAAGGGGCAAGGAGGTACACTTGATGGTTCTTTGTATTAGAGTTGTGGCCCCTGAACACATTAGTTGATCCTGTTGTCTAATGGTTCCTCTCTCAAACCCAGGACGCAGTAGAGGACCGGCTAGACCGAAAACTGTGGCCCTTCGTTTCTGACCCTGCCCCCACACCCAGCTCCCAAGCTGCTGTCAGGTGAGGGACCCAGGGAAGCCCAGGTTGGAGATGGGTTGGTGTCTCCAGCCTGGAGTGACCTCTGCCCCCTCCCCTGCACCTAGTGCACGTTTTGGTCACTGGCACAAGAACAAGACTGGTGTGGAGTCTCGGGCTGGGCCCAGGCTTATTGTCTACATCGTGGGTGGTGTGGCCATGTCTGAGATGAGGGCTGCCTATGAGGTGACCAGGGCCACCGAGGGCAAGTGGGAGGTGCTCATTGGTGAGTGGTGTTTGGGACCCTGGTGCCTGGGGGATGGACTCAAGAATTCATGGGGGCCAGAGCTAGACTTGGGGCTCTGGGGGTCCTTTAGGATCTATGATTGGACCCAGGATCCCAAAAAGGCTGGGAATGGACTCTAGTCTCTTGGGAGCTGTGGCAGGACTCTGGGATCCCTAAAGGCCTGGGGCTGGACTTGGGTCCTTGGAAAGTTAGGAGCTTGGGTTGCAGAGTGACATGAAATGGCCCTTACCAGCAGAGACCCTGGTAGGGGGGTGTCAGGACCTGCGGTCACACCCTGCCTCCCTAATCTTCCTTTCCTGCCTAGGCTCCTCACACATCCTCACTCCCACCCGCTTCCTGGATGACCTCAAGACTTTGGATCAGAAGCTGGAGGACATTGCCTTTCCCTGACTCTGTCAGCTGCCTCCACACCCTGCCTTTCCACATAAATAAATTCTCCCTTCTGTCTTTCCACTGACGCCCACTTTCTTTTGCTGTGCTGGCTCAGACTTGGTCCACAGGCTGCTGTCCTGGTGGAACCTGGCTTGAAGGCCCA
Organism: Zapus hudsonius; assembly: GCA_004024765.1. Taxonomy (NCBI): domain Eukaryota; kingdom Metazoa; phylum Chordata; class Mammalia; order Rodentia; family Dipodidae; genus Zapus; species Zapus hudsonius. Next base: position 53,250 of record PVHP010006600.1, read on the forward strand.
CCAGCTAGGAGGCCCTAGTTATCTTGCTGGACCCTCCTTCCAAAGAGTGGAGCCCATTCTTTGCTTTGGACAGGAGATGCCAGAGAGGGCGCAGGTTTGTGAATGGCAAGTGACTCCATTGTCGCTAGAATTCTTTTGGCCTCTCTGTTAGAATTACGATGGACCAGCAGAATAGGTTTGCATCTTCACCTCATTCCACAACCTCCCAGGAACTGGAACAGAGCCTGCATTCCATCCAGCATGGATGCACAGCAGAATTCCTTGTTTATTCTGCTCCTCACTCTCCAGGTATTCACAGGGACACCTGACTGCAGGACCATCAGAGCAGGTAGTGGGTTTGTTTGCTACGTGTTGCAGTTACCTTCTGGTCGCTTGGACAAAACACTCGAAGCAGCTTATGGGAGGAAAGGAAGGAAGGCTTACCATTTTGAGGGGAAATTTCATCCTGGCCAGGAAGGCATGACAAGAGCAGATAGCCAAACACGATCTGCACAGCAGCAGGGAGGAAAAGGGAGCTGAGTGTGGCAAGTGGCATTGGGCTCTAACATCCCATGACTTGCCCTCAGCACACACCTCTTCCAGTAAGGCTCCACCTCCCAAAAGCTCCACCAGCTGGGCATTTAGTATGAGGCTTAATCACAAACACATGAGGACATTTTACATTCAAACCACTACCCTAGCCAGTGTGGCTTAGCAAAAACTTACTGTACCATTGTTCCTTAAAAAAAAAGTTTATTTGCATGTGAGTGTATACATACCCCTTACCATTGCAAAGGAACACTAGACACTTGGACAGCATCTGGCTTACATGGGCAACATTGAATCAGGGCTGGAAGGCATTGGAAGTAAGCATTTTTAATGGCTGAACCATATTCCAAGCCCTACCCTGCCCTATGGTTCTTCAGGCCATGAGTTAAAAGCCAGGTTGTCCCTCTACAGGTATCCTGTGTCCTAATTTATCTTACAAGGACGCTGCATATTGGATTACAGCCCTCTCTGTGACCTCAATTTTTTAAATTATCTCTTTATAAACCTGGTCTCCAAATATAGCTTTTCTGAAATACTGGAGACATATACTTTGAGGGAAATGCAATTTAGCCCATAGCTATGGTGTGTCTCAATGTGAATAAGACAGACTGAGGTCCTTTCTGGGCACAGACTCACTCAGGCAGGATCATCCAGATGAGGATGGGGAATAGAAATCCAAGGGTACCGCAGTCAACCTTACCTGCGGGTGATGAGGATGGCTTCCTGCAGGAGGCTCCCAGTAAGAGGAGGAGGGAGGCCGAGTCCGGCAAAGGCAGAAGCGTGGAAAGGCTGTCTGTCAGGGAGCCAGGTGGAGAGGTTCTGACCTGTGGCAAGAGCTGAAAGCACTCCATGCAGAGCTGGAGTGCTTTCCTGGCATAACCGAGGCCCTGGTTTCCACCAGCACTGGAATTTATATACATGCATGCATAAATACATACATAGATAAAAGATGAAAATCGTGAATGGCCTTGCAGGCTGAGCGAAGATTTTGTGTCCCCCTTAGGGCGTTGGGAGACCCTAGGAAGGGAAATGAGAGGGCAGGGGTTGCAGGCGGGGGTGGTCCAAGTGCAGTGTTGGCCATGGTTCCCTGGGGAAGCCCCACACCACCCCCTGATGTGCTTATTTCCTAGGTCACAATAAATGAGAGCTGGGGCCCGGAGGACTGGGGTGCTGAAAAAATACATGCACTACTCTCCTCTTATCATTGATCCCTTTGAGAGTTCGGGAAATCCAACTAGAGATATTTCCCAGAAAAGTAGTCCCCCACCCAGAAAGAAAGGAACATAAGATTTGTGGAATGATTCAGTGTGAAAGGGAAAGTGGGTCTTTGTTTAAATTTAAGCTGGGCATGGAGGCTGAGGTAGGAATACTGTGAGTTTGAGGCCAGCCTGGGACTATAGAGTGAGTTCCTGATCACCCTGCGCTACAGAGAAACCCTACCTAGAAAAACATTTTTTTAAATTTAAACCTGGTATTATATACATATATATGTACACACACACACACACATATATAATAAGTAAATTTAGCAGGGCATGGTGGCTCACGCCTTTAATTCCAGCACTCAGGAGGTTGCGTAGAAGATCACTGTGAGTGGAAGGCCAGCCTGGGCTAGAGAGCCTTTCAGAAACAAAACTGACCTGAGGCCGGCTTGTGTAGATAAAGGAAGCAAGCACCAGAGGGCGCTGCCTCTCAGTGTTCTGGTGTTTTTGACTACCTAGTTCGAGCAGACTGGGAAGTGGGTCAAGGGCTCTTCAGTAGTTTCCAGAGGAGACAGAACTTTGTTGCTTAAATCACCTCTGCCTTTACTTATATCTGCATTACTGTACAGAAATAAAATAAATACATAAATATTGAACCTACAAATATGTGCTCCTGTGAGCCACTGTCAGCAAGGCCTCTACATGCATTGCTATGAAGATTAAATCTTGACCCTCCTTGCTGGAGTTGCTGGTGTTCCTTAACCCTGTTCCGGGGCCTGTGTGCCTGCTGCTCTCACTACACTGTGCCCTTTCCTCCTGTCATAGGTCCAATGTCACATTTATAGCTCCATGCTGTGTTTTCCTTTTGGTTCTTTTTCCAACCTGCTGAATGTCTTACATTTTGGGTTTGGTTGGTTGCTTCCTTGTGTCCTCCTAAAATTTGTCCCCCAGTATCTGTGTATCCTGCCCTTCTGCTGCTTCTTGTTGTTTACAGGGGTTTAGAATCACAGCATCCATTCCAGTCTGATTCAGCAGCCAGTAGCCAGAAAAATCCTATGTCTGCTGGATCTTTCCAGTTGCCTTACATCAGGGATTCTGAAGTCACCCAGGTGGACTCATGGGGTGTCCCTAGCTCCCAGTAACTATCCAGATAAAGACATTAGGAGGGACTCAGGGTTAGACTCAGTGGTAGAGCACCTGCCTAAAATCCATCTCTGAGGGGCTGGGGCCTGGCTCAGCCATAGAGTACTTGTCTAGAACTCAGGAGGCTATAGGTTCAATTCCCAATTCCCATTACTGCAAATGAAAAAAAAATTAGCAGCTATCAATTCTCCATTCATTACCTCTTTCTTTGTTTTAGAGAAAGAGTCCCATGTAGTCCAGGCTGGCCTTGAACACTCTGTATAGCCTAGGATAACCTTGAACTTCTGATCCTCCTGCCTACACCTCCTAAGAGCTGGGATTACTATTGTGTGTCATACCTGGCTTTAAAAATTTTTTATTTTATATAAAACATAACAGGTTCTATATACTCTTTTATCCCATCATCCTGGCTGTCATTACCCTGGAGGCCCTCCTCAGTGATGCTATGGTATTCACTAAGGGGATGAAGGCCTCAGTCAGTCACTTGGAGTGGGGGAGGGAGGAAGACTGTGTCTCAGGGTACTTCTACCCACTCAGTGACTCTTACGGTCTTTCCACCCCCTCTTCCAAAATGTTCCCTGAGCCCTGGCATTGGCCTGTTGACATTCTGATTTGGTGTTGAGTTCTCTGTAGCCTCTGGATTTCTGCCTCGGTAGGTTTTGATTGATCACTGTGTCTGTCACCATCACCCTGGAGCTAGCAGTGAGAGCAGTGTTCAAGGAAATTGCGGCAGATGTGGTAGAGATGGCACATCTCCTGTGGGCAGTCTGCTATCTTCTTGTCTTACTGATGGATCTGGGCTCTCCTCCATTTTCTCTGCCCTCTGTACACCTGGATCTTGCTCAATATGTTCTTTTCTGGTTTCTCTGATGTAATCCAAGCTTGGGTGGTCCGAGTTAGAGAAGACTGGGAAGTGGGCAGGGTCTCACTCTCACTCAAGCTGACCTCCAGGCTGGCCCTGAGCTTGTAGCAATCCTCAGTGCTGGGACTAAAGGTGGACACTACCACACCAATCTTTACAGTGTCTGGGCACAGGGCTGCCTGGCGTTATCAGGACAAAGTGACAGGAGAACCTGGGAACCTTGGCAAAGAAAGGGGACAAGGATGATGAGGCAGACGCCCTACAGGAAGTCTCATGTCTCCAGACAGGAGTGGCATGACTTCTCTAGCTAAGGAATGCTGGCGGAAGTGAGAAGAGTGAAGAAAGGAGGTCAGAGTCTCAGAGGAGGACCTCAGCCTTGAGGTTTCCTTTTTAAACATTTTTTGCCAAGTTGCTCAAAATCTGGAAGCACAAATTAACGAACAGCTGCTGCCAAGAAGATTGTGACAAAGTGCCTCTCATGAGGAACTGTCCTGCTAGCTCCAGGGTCCCAGTGCAGGAGCTGCCCCCAGAAAGCCCAGCCACTGTGCTTTCTTAATCCCTTGAGAGTCTGAGGTGATTCTACCTGCACCTCATTGTTGATGTGCAGCGCTTTCTGCAAACCAAGAGAACCTCTGCAGGGCAACCCTTGTTTTCGAAAGATAAAAAAGTGTGGCATTGCCACCTGTGGAGCAGTGCCTGTCCCAGCCCACCCCAGGAACCCTGCCCATCCTCCAAAGTTCTCTGCCTGGCACAGGACATTTAAGGCCATAGCACAAGCACACGTTTGAGTGTCCTCTTTCGTCTAAAAGATCGTCCTGTGTTGCCCTCCAGCCCTCAGTTCCCACTGCCTAGTGTCTGTCCAAGCGTAGCTACTGGGAGGAGGTGGCAGTAATAGTGGCCTTATCAGCTGCTCACTTCTATGCAGTTGCCCCCTGTTTCGGAGGTGTGGCCCACCTGACCTGGCACTGCTCTGACTTACACCCTTCCCTCCAGTAGATACTCCCAAAGCTGCTCTTTGGTCATTCGGACTTGGGCCATCTGGGCTTGTGATTGCTTCTCAGATTTGGTTGGCAAAGGATGGTGTCTCTTCTCCCCATGGGGCCATAGCAACTTCTGCTCCATTCCACAGATGTGTGGGCAGCTCTCCAAGGCCATGAGGTGATCCAAGTGCTCCGGAGGACATCAGGCACAGGGTGGATCATAAGGCTAGGTCTTGAGTGCCAGCCTGTCTTCACCTCCACACTGCTTCCTCAGAGGGCTCCAAACTAACAGCCCTTTAAAAAAAGTTTTTAAAAAACCTTTTATTGATAGCTTCCATAATTATAGACAATAAACCATTAAGATTCCTTCCACCCTCCCCCATATTTCTTCCTCCTCTCAATTAGTCTGTTTTGTTTCGGTGTCATCATCTTTTCCTCTCATTATGTGTAGGTATTATCAGGCACTTGCAAACTCATGAATATCAAGGCCGTTTTGTGTCTGGAAGTTTGTGCTGTAAATAGTCCTACCCTTCCTTTGGCTCTTACAATCTTTCTGCCACCTCTTCCTCAATAGACCCTGAGCCTTGGGAAGTGTGAGAGAGATGCCTCAGTGCTGAACACTCCACTGTCACTTCTCAGCACTATGGTGTCTTTTGCATTGTCTCAGTGGTCATCACCATCTGAAAGAGAAGCTTCTCAAGCCAAGAGTGAGAGTATTATTATTTGGGTATGCTTATTAAAAATAAGGGGCTTGTAAGGCAAGATTGGTTGGCATAATATACATATTTAGCCCGACAACAGCAGGCGTTACTCCCCTAGGGTTCATGACTAGGTCTTCAGTACCAGGCATGCTTTCCCTCCTGTGGAGCAGTCCAATTAGAGAGCCATTAGTTTTCCCCACAATACAGGTGCCACTATTACCCCAGTTGGCACATTTGGCCTGGCTGGCCAGTCTTAAGGCTTGCAAGGTCCACTGCTGTTCACCACCATTGATGACTCCTCTCTCCCATAGGGCTGCAGGCAGCCATAGCTTTTTCCAGCTTTCTGGTTAACAGGGAGGAGGTTTCCAGCTCAGCTCCAGCTTGATTTCTCAGTAACCTGCGGCCCACCCTAACAGCCTTTTTTTTGTTTGTTTTTGTCTTTCAAGGTAGGATCCCACTCTAGCCCAGACTGACCTGGAATTCACTATGTAGTTTCAAGGTGGCCTTGAACTCATGTTGATCCTCTTGCCTCTGCCTCCTGAGTGGTGGGATTAAAGGCATGTGCTACCACGCCCAGCTCCTAACAGCCCGTTTTTGAAACATCTTAAAGGTGGTGAAGGACCCACTTGGGGCTTTGCTAGCAGTAACTGATCTTCAGTTTGTCCTTCTGAAGGGACAAGGGACTCAGCACAGAATTCACTTTAAATGGGGCTGAAGGAGTGTCCCTCCTCTCTGTGAAAAGTTTTATTCATTCTGACTTTTTAACTGTTTGAATTACTTCCAGTTAGTTTGAATGAGTCATAATTTTCTACATGGACTCAAACTGGGTAGGAGCTGTCCATCACCGTGATGTGTGGTGTCTGCCCTCCCCTTGGATGTTGTGGCCATTGAGTTCCCTCCGGGCCTCTCGCTACTCGCGTGGTAGCCAGACTCAAGGAGCCAGGGGACCATGCAGCCAGTTGCCAGTAAATACGATGACACCCATTTAAAAATTTGTTTTCTCCTCAAGGACAGTTTATGAAGTCATGATATTTGTATTACTTCATCCAAAATTAAGTTGGGAAAAGATGTGTTTAGTTCTACTAATTAGAAACTTCAAAACAGAAAAAGGTTGGTATGAAAACATCCCTGTTTTTCCCTCAATGTGCATAGTCTGTTTTGGACTCCTACTG
>PVHP010006601.1:0-59755 GCA_004024765.1 Zapus hudsonius
TTCTTTCTTTCTTTCTTTCTTTCTTTCTTTCTTTCTTTTCCCTCTCTTTTTCTTTCTGTCTTCCTTCCTTCCTTTCTTCCTCTCCCTCTCTCTTTACTTTTCTTTTTGTGATGGGGCCTTACACTAAACTTAGAATTTACCGATTCACCTAGCTGTGCTTGGGATCCTCCTGTCTTCCACTTCCCAACACTGGGGTTGTAAGTATGTGTCACCACACAAAGATTCATGTATGTGTCCTGGGGATTTGAACTTGGGTTCTCATGTTTGTGCAGCAAGGACTTTGCCCACTGAGCTAGCTACTTAGTCCCCATTATATAATGTTAATAGCAAGTGCCATACCTTGCCCTATGCCCATGAAGATTTTTAATTCACTTCAGTTTTATTTATTGTGTATGACAGAAATCTCACATGCTCACTGAAGGTTCAGAGACTGGCCTGTGTTGGAAAGAATATGAATGACTATAATGATGGACACAAATGTGAATAGATTCTTTTTCTTTCTCATATATGCTCTTATCTTTAAGGTCACTGTCCCCTTCCTCATCACTTAGATTTACCCTGAGACAGGCAATCATTGTCTGTGGGCACATATCTTTCCAGATAGGAAAGATGCCCTTATTTAAGACACACATAAAATTCTCAAGGAAGAATTTTTTAAAAAATATTTTATTTACTCATTTTCAAGCAAAGATAGATAGATAGATAGATAGATAGATAGATAGATAGAGAACACCAGGGCCACCACCTTGTGGGTCTGGCTTATATGGGTCCTGGGGAATTGAACCTGGAGCCTTCGGCACTGGAGGCAAGTGCCTTAACCGCTGAGCCATCTCTCCAGCCCTCAAGGAAGAATTTTGATTGGTCCATCTTGAGCCAGGTTTTTAAAAATTATATATTTGAGAGAGAGAGAGAGAGAGAGAGAGAGAGAGAGAGAGAGAGAGAGAGAGAGAGAGAGTCCCAGGGTCTCCTGCCACTTCAAATGAATTCCAGATGCATGTGCCACTTTGCGCATCTGGCTTTATGTGAGTACTGGGGAATTGGGGAACTGAACATAGGCCATCAGGCTTTGCAAGCAAGTACCTTTAACTGCTTAGCCATCTCTCCAGGCCTTGAGCTAAATTTTATTAACCTGCCATTCTGAATGTAAAAAGAAGAATTCACATTAGAATTATGTGCTGTACAGCTTTCCTGATTGGAGAGGTGGTGACCACCAGCTGAGGCAGAGAACAGGAGATGACTGGGCTGGTATTGAAGCCTGCATGAGGAGTTCAAAGTTGATGCTCTGAGTTGGCAATGTAAGTGGGGAATTTGTGTGGATGAGTCTCAGGGCGGTGGAGTAGATGAACTCAAAGCTCTGAGGAAGGCTCAAAGCTAGAGAGAGAAATTTATGAGTCATAAGGATATAAAAAAGTAGTTTTGAAATGTCCAAAAAGGACTTTTCTTTCTAAGTACTAAGTATATGGTTAGTTGTAACCAATCAGCATCCCACTACAACTTCCTCTACAAAAATTAGTAAATTGCAAAACTCGACACTAAAGACCGATGAGATCATGAAAACAGAAAGGAAGAGGTGAATGAAAACTCCAGAGAGAACAGGGCCTTCACTGGGTGAGCCAGAAGCTATTGACATTTCTCCCCAGAGAGTTGGGCATTCTGGATGCAGACTGAGAAGCGGGCCTGGCACACACAGACCTGCTCTCCTGGGGGCAGGAGAAGTCAGCAGACAGGGGTGGCTGTCTCACCAATCACCCAGAAGCTAGCAGTGCCTCAAAAGAAATGTCAATTGTTCCTGTGGAATAAGCTAGTAGAAATAGATGAATCTCTCCTGATCATTTCTAACCACAAACTTATCCTCATGGGTTACAACTAAAGCCATCCAATGCAGAGAAAGCACTGCCTTCTAAAACAATCATTTATTTATGTGCATATGCGTGTGTGCACACGTGTGTTTGTGTGTGTGGTTGCATGTGTGCTCACATATGCACATGCGATTCTTATCCAGGTTTATGTGGGTGGCTGGGGACTTGAACCCAGGTCAGCAGGCTTGATAAGCAAGGACTTGTAACCACTTAGCAATCTATCTCCCCAGCCTGAAAGCACTGATTTGTACTATTTATAGCTCAGGAGGGAGGTGAATGAAAAGAGCATCTAGCTAAAGAAATTACGAATAGATCAAGTACAAAAGCCAAAGGAAGTAGAGTTAGATGGAAGGAAGGAAATGATAAAGAGCTGTGCAGGAAAAGAGATAGAAAGTCAATATCTAGTAAAGAGAAGGTTTTTTGAAAATCTAAATGACTCTGTAAATTGCATAAGGTAATTGTCAACCTCTAATGAGGCTGCCCTATTCCAATCCCAAAGAAAAGGAGAGGAAAAAATAAATATCATAACAAAGGAGTCATAAAAAAACATTATTAAACAAAAGTGCCATAAATAACTTTATGTAAATAAATTTTAAAACTTAAGTAAAATCACAAATTTCCAGAAAACTATATGTTACAAACAATTGGATGATAAGTAGAAAAGCAATAATCTTACACCATGCTAAGCCAAAAAGGGGGAGTTAAAACCTCCCGAGAGCTCAGCTCATCTTGCAGGTGAATTCTACAAAATATTAAGATGCCAATTACTTTAATTTTCAAAAGAGTGTTTAGGGAATGAAACCTGATGCAGGCAAAGACTGTATTCATTTTCTTTGGCTGTCTTTCCTAGCAATTATTTTAAAAATCTGTTTAAAAAAAAAGAAAGTGATCAAAGACTTCAGGAACCTGAAAGGGCCTAGGGCCCTTGACACATAAATGCACATTTAGGGCATGAACAATGTAACAACACTGAGTCAATATTTGTAAATTATATGTCTAGTACATGACAAGCTAAAGAAAATTTAAAACTTGGTAATAAGAAAACAAACCATCTGACTAAGAAATATGCAAAATATCTAAATACTTCTCTTTTTTTCAGGTAGATATTTTAAAATTTTTTATTGGAATAAAATTATATATATATATATATTAATAAAACAACATGCTAAGTATCATAACTTAGAGAAAACCATTAAAACCAGGGTGACATACTCTTTTATGTATTAGATATTCTCCCCCCTTCTGGCTCTTATAGTCTTTCCACCAACTCTTCCACAAATTTCCCTGAGTCATCATGGGTGAGTTTAAATTTTGCATAATTATTAGGTTTTTAAGAGTCTCTGATTTTGTGTTTTGGACAATTTTGGGCACTTCATAAGAATTTGCCTAAAAAAACACAAGATAACTTTCTATTATTAAAACTGATACATTCCAAGTAAGAGGGAAATTATTCAAAAAATAATGATAGCTGACCCACAACATATGCAAGATGGAATTTATCAACATGCAAGGTGGGAACAATGTCCACTCCTGCTCAAATTAAAACTCATCAGACTTGGAATGGAAAATGTATTTCTACATATACATAAAAGCCCTGTGGAAAATATACACCATCATAAAATATTTAATACATTTCCTTTACACTCAGGAAAAGATGAGAACAAACGCTGCCCCTGGATATTTTCTGCATTTTATTGGGCATTTCTAGCCAGCAAAATTAAATAAGAAAAAGAAATAAAAGATAATATATTGAAAACCAAGAATCAAAGTGTCATTATTTGAAGATGAGATTTTTCTACATCTAAAATTTCCAAGGATCTCCAGAAAATTATTATAAGGCTTGAGTGCATAGTAAATTGGCCAGATGAAAGCTAAAGGTGGAAAAATCAATTACATCTCCATACCTGAGCGAGAATCAAGTGAAAAATGCAAACCTCTTACCAAAAATTAAAATCATCAAAATGTATCTGATAAACTGTTAAGAATTTTATAGTGAAGCCGGGCGTGGTGGCACATGCTTTAATCCCAGTACTCGGGAGGCAGATGTAGGAGGATCACCGTGAGTTCGAGGCCACCCTGAGACTACATAATGAATTCCAGGTCAGCCTGGGTTAGAGCGAGACCCTACCTCGAAAACACACACACACACACACACACACACACACACACACACACACACACACAAAAGAATTTTATGGTGAGAAGTACAAAATGTTCTGTGAAAGTTCTGAAGAGCATTCCAAAAGTTAGGACAGAAACACGGTGCCAAAAGGCAGGAAACCTCAATGTCTCAAATATGTCAATACCTTCCAAATTTATCTTCAAGTCCCCCCAAATGCCAATCAGTATCCCCAGAAGAATTGTCACAGAACTAATCAACTAGACTCTAAGCATCCTAAGGGGGAACCCAAAGACCAATGAATAGCTAAGACATTCCCAGAGGAAGTAGAAGAACAAAAATCTCACCGGATATGAAGGCTCCCCATAAAACTCTGGAAATTAGTAGACTAGGGTAATAGCACAATGGAAATAAGTATTTTAGGAGAATATAATAAAGTTCCCCTTACACATGCACATGCTGTCAACTATATGTAATTTGTTTCTGATCAAAGGCACCATAACCAGCTATCAGATATATGTTAACAATTGGCAACTAATAAGGAAAAAGTGGTAATAGATATGGTGGACACATCACCCACAATAATTTTCCAGATAAATCTGGATTTAAATGTGAACAGAAACTTTAAAAACTATGGGGCCATAATACAATAGAGTGATTTTTTCGACCTTCACGTAGGATGGGCTTCTTCTAAGGAGATAAGGAATGTGCAAATCATGAAGGAAAAGTTCCATCATCTTGACAGCATTGAATTTAAAATTTTATGTTTGTCAGAAGAAATTACAAAAATAAGCCACAAAGTTGGACTAGGTATTTGCAATATTTATAACCAAGGGGGAATTAATACACAGAATGTATACTGAATTCCTCCAAGCTACAAAATAGGAAAGGGGGGAAAGGACAAAAATCAGGCACTTGGCCGAATAGGAAAGATGATTGGCCAATGAGCACATGATACATTTATTAACCTCATTAATGATTAGGGAAATGTGTAATAAAGATTTGATACCAAAGTTACAAAACCAAACCTAAGAAACCTAGGAAAAGACAATGAGGGTGAGGTTGCAAAAGAAGGCGGAGGGGAAACAAACATGTATGAAAATATATCCAAATGAAGCCTAATTATTTATATGTCTGTATGCTAAAAAAAAGGAGGCCATACACAAACAGGAAATAACAGGAGTTCTCAATGGATTTCCCACTTTAATAAGCAATCTGGCACCACTTGGTAAAGATTTAACTTGGTGTGCGTTCTACAGGAATGCACACTGATGAGTTCCAGTGGGTATGCCGAAAATGTTCATTTCAGTGTTGCATATAAAATTGCACAAACGATGGCTCAAATGCCCGCCTACTATGAAATAGACAAATGATGTCTCTCTCTTACCACATAAATAAGTAAGCAGGGAGAATAGCTTAACTCCAGCTACCAGCATCAACATGAAACAATCTCAAAACCACACAGTGGAAGGAAAAGTGAGCCGCAGAAGAATATATCCAGTCTGATGTCATTTATCCTGCTTTTGGAAACAGCAAAAACTAATAATAGATAGTTCAGGACTGAATGCATTGCTCATAACATGATCAAGACCAACAATCAAAATGATTTTTACAACTTCTGGATATTTGGTACCTCTAGGGGGGAAGCAGTTAAAGTGTCAATTTGTTTTAATTTTTTTAAAGTGTGTTTTATGTTCATTTCTTTTTCAAGTTAGTATTCATCAGGTCTTTACTTAATGATCACTGTTATAAATACTGTTTGTTATTTTTATTCCTGAAACTTTCAGCATCAACGACACATTTCTCAGTGACAAGAGTTTTTTGTTTGTGTGTGTGTATGGGGGAGTACGTTTATGTGAATAGCCTTGCAGTACCACCTGCAGCAGGACACACTTGCCTGCAGAGCCTGTAATATAGTGTGTGATGTCCCACCCAATCCCTCTTTCACCCATCCTTGTGTGATCCAGAGTCTCTTTCTATTCCTGGAGCTGCCATTTCCCCCCATGAGCTCTCATGATTCTTGATTCTCTGCTCCCCTGAGGGACTAGGGTTACAGATGTGCATGGCCACCCCAGATGCTTAGGTGGGTCCTAGGGATGGGACTCAAGCAGTATCTCAGGCCTCCTCAGTTCCTCATGCTTGCACATGAAGTAGACTTAACCACTGAGCCATCCCTTCAGCTCAGTTACTAGAGTTTTAAGATAGTTAATGGAGAATTTGGAAGTGACTGACAGCTAAAGTGTGGAGTTCCTTCTGGGGGAGATGAAAATATCCTAAGGTTTATTGCAGTTATGTTTGTACAACTCATGACTATACTACCATTGAATTGTAGACTTTAAATATATGTCATGTGAATTATATCTCAATAATGCTGTTTTTAAAAGAATAATTATTATAGTTGGAAAATAGAGAAATAACAGAAGAATTTTGAGTTAAAAGGAAAGGTGAAAACTCAGCTTGCAGTTTTTCAAAATTAAAGGGAATTTTTCTTTAAAATAAACTAGACGATGTCTTCCCATGTAGCCCAGGGTGGTCCTGAACTTCCCCAGCCCCCCTGCTTCTTCAAATTCCCTAGTAATGAGACTACAGGCATATAGTGCCATCCCCAGCTAAACCAGGGTTTTGAGTAGTGTGTGTGTTGCATGTTTTCATATGTATAAGCGTGTGCATACATGTGGCACAGTGCACTTGTAGAGGCCAGAGGATACCCTTTGGGTCAGTCTTTTCCTTCCACCTCATTTGAGGCAGGGTCTCTCATTGGTCACTGCTCCATGTGGCAAGCTGGCTGGTCCACAAGCTTCTTGGAAATCCTCCTGTCATCTACTTACCTACTACAGGTATACTGGAATTACAGAAGCCTGCCAGCTTCAGGCTGTTAGTTATGGTCTGGGGGATCCAAAGTCCAGTACTCACACTTACATGGAAAATGCTTTATCTGTGAAGCCATCTCCCCAGCTGGAAAGCTATTTCATATATACCTTGAGAAGAACTTAGGATAAGCCAGCCTTATATAGAAAAGGCAAGGTTTCAACACAGAGCTTTCTATCCAAAGTCTAAAATACTTTCTGCTTTATAGGATTACAAGTTCAAAGGGCAAAATTACCTTGGCATCAGTGTTTAGCTCTCTACCAATCATAGGCACGATTCTCCGTGTAGCACAAAGTTTCAAAAACTTGAGATCCTGGTAGTGTTATCACACTTTTCTGAGCATATGAACTCTAACCCTGTGGCACCCAATCACAGGGCAGTGGGATAGGAGGTACCTTTTTGGCTGACATTATGGGATGGGCAAAGAGATGATCAGCAGTTGTCAAGCTCCAAGCAAAACAGGTTACTTCCCTCTAGATTTTCACCACGATGAACGGAGGTTACCACAGTCCTGAGCCAGCCAGTGCTTGGAGATTCTCTGGCTAACGGAATTGGTTCAGAGGTCGCTCATTCATCACAAAAGCCAAAGATGGATTTTGGTTATTATAAGATGACACTGTTTCTTCCACTGGACATTTACTGTCTGTTGGGCTAGCTCCACACAGGGCCTGGTGCTTTCCTAGACAGATGTTTCAGCCCCTAGCATCTGTAAGACTCTTGCATCTCTACAGTAACTTAACAACTTCACTCACTGGCCGCTCAGAGCTTCTCTGCAGGGCTTTCTGTACAGTACACCACTTGGCCTCATCAACTTTATTTCCAGGCCTCGATGATAGTCCCATGGCCATTCCATGATGGATGATGCCAAGTTTTTTTTTAAAAATATTTTATTTATTCATTTTCAAGCAGAGAGAGAGAGAGAGAGAGAGAGAGAGAGAGAGAGCACACAAGGGCCACCACCTTGTGGGTCTGGCTTATGTGGGTCCTGGGGAATTGAACCCAGGGCCTTAGGCACTGGAGGTGAGTGCCTTAACCGCTGAGCCATCTCTCCAGCCCGATGCCAAGTTTTGATGTCAGGTCAAAACGTAGCCTGGCTCCCTTTACCGTGGCTGTGGTCCCTAAGTGACTTTGGAGTTTAAATCTGGGAACCACTTCCCTAGGCAATCTTGCAGGAGCTAAACTCTCACAGAAAAGAAATAGTAGTCTCTTTTCAAATGTAAAGTGTTTCAAAGAGTTTTTGATTATTACGTCGTCTGTACCCACCTTGCCTACAACTTTGAACACTCTCATGCCCTTTTGATAAAGCAAACTGCACATGGGTTTTACATACTTCTGTTCCATTTCTGAATTTTCACTATACATCTGGTTAAAGTAATAACCTTGCCACGGTCTGAACGTTATACTGAGTGGTGTTTTGCATGTTGAATGACCATATAGACTCATGTATTTGCATACTTGGTCCCCAGTTGGTAGTGTTGCTTGGGAAGGTGATAGAACCTTTAGGAGATGGAGACTTGCTGGAGGAGGTTTGTCTCTAGGGGCTGGCCTTGAATTTTTAGAGTCCAGCTTTGCTTGGCATTGGCTCTCTCTCTACTTCCTCTCTGCTGAGATGAAGATACGATGCCTGCTATCTCCTCCTGCCTTGCTTTCCCCATGATGGCAGACACTTCCCTTTAAAAACCATCAGATAAAATAAGTTCTTTCCTTCCCTAAGCAGCTCTGGTCAGTTGTTTTGTCCCAGCAACAAGAAAGTAGCTAATACATGCTCTCTGGAAATTTCCTCCATCAAATAAAGGAGTCCATTACTTTTGAACTTAGCCTTGCTTAATCTTTTAAGAAATGGGTAGAATATAACAAGATTCTTTGGTAGCATAGCATACAGCCCAATTGCCAGCATAATTCTGGTTTATTTCTGGGTCATAGTGAGCACAGTCTTTACTCTTCACAATTCTACAACATTCTTTTTTTTTTCTTTCACACTCCTCAGAATAGCCATTAAGCTCTGTTTACAGCACTCGGGGCTCCTCTTGTCCACATCTCCAAACTCTTCCACATTCTTCCCACAAACCAGTGACACAAGCCTACCAGCCACATGGTCAGGTCTATCACAGCAATGAACACATTATTTGGTACCAGTTTCCATCATCATGACAAAATAACTCGAAGGAAAACCTTAAGGGACAAGAGGCTTATTTTGGCTCCCAGTTTCAGTCCACCACAGTGAGAAAAACATGGTGGCTTAAACAGCTTGGTCCATGGTGGTGGCAGCTTGCAGCATAGCTTGACTATATTTTGTTGGATTCATCCTTACCATTGGAAATGCAAAGTCCTAGCCCTTTCTCACCCCCATTGCCACTGCTAGAGAGCTTACTGTGTCTTCTTCTTCCCCGCTACTGTGGAGAGGTGAGACCCAGCTGGCTGTCTGCTCTTACTACACTTTCCCCACCATGATGAACCCCCCCCTTGAAACTGTAAACCAGAAATCAACCCTTTCCTTCCACAAGCTGCTGCTAGTTGGGTGTTTTGTCCCATCAATGCAAAGGTAGCTACAAGCTTTTGATAAGAAGTATTCTCTTGTCCACATCTCATATTTTTAATGAATCTCAGGTGCTTCCATTTTTTTTCACTGCATGCCATTTCATTCACCTCTGACTCTGGTCTTGGCTTCTGTTGCAATTACCTTCTTGTTGCTGAGAAAAAAAGCATCCAATTAAAAGCAGCTGATGGGAGAAAATTATTTTTGTCTTACGGTCTCGAGGGGAGGCTTCATGATGCAGGGGAAAGCATGGTACAAGTCAAGGCTGAATATCCCTACTGTCACAGCAAGTGGAAAATAATAGCTGGCAGAAAGTGAGCTGAAATAACACTAGCAAACTATGGTCAATAAACCTCAAGGCCCACCCTCATAACACACCTCCTCCAGCAAGGCTCCACCTCTCTAGTTGCTGTCAGCTGGGGATCAAGCATTCAAAGCTCATGAGTTTATGAAGGACATCTAATTCAAATTACCACAGCTTCCTTTCTTGATGGGATCTCAGCCACTACTGCGTGGTAGCTTAGCTCCATGCATGATTAATCTAGACAGGAAACTCCACCTCCTACACACACAGGCATTTATACACAGGTGGCCCATCCTGAGCTCTATTTCTGTAGGCTGACTTTACTGAGGCAACACACATGTGAGAGGGTCGTTGGGCAGAGTTAGTATCTCAGTCACAGAGCTTCAAATTGCATGTCTGCCAGCTTTGCTTCTAGGAGTACAGTTAGATAAGGAGGAATTAGTTCTATAGCACAATAGGGTAAGTATAGTCTATAATAATTTATTACATATTTCAAAATAGCTAAAAGGGCCTAAAAGTTCTCAGCACATAGAAATCATAAATGCTTAAGGAGATTGAAGTGCTAATTACCCTGATTAGATCATTATGTAGTGTATACATGCACTAAATTTTCATTCTATGCCTCATCAATATGTACAAATATTATGTGCCCATCAAAATACTGAAAAGAGATTTTTAATTTCAACATCACCAGGGATTTTGTTCACCGCCCACTGGACACAGCATGTCAGCGTCTTCTCCCCTCCTTCCTCCTTTCTCCGTTTCACTCTGGAACCATCTTTCCCATCTTCCCCTTCCCAGGAACAAAGGAGTTTTCCTTTCCTTTGTACTCCTATTTTTGATCCCATCAGCATGGATTTTTATGCTTTTTTTTGCCAGAACTCCTGCTAACACCCATGCTCTTGGAATTCCACCATCTACTCCAAGAAATTTACTAAGGCATTTTTTTAAAGTATCATTTTCTCCATAAGGAAAATTGTGGTGCCAGCTACTAAGGTCAGTTATGAATCATACTTCCTCCCTATCAAAGCCTTTTTTTCTTTCCAGGGATTGTACAAAATCTTTGGATCCAGTGCCTCTGCCTTGGACTGGATCCCAATGGCCCAAAGCTCCTTGTTTCTGTTCCTGAGCTGGGTTTGATGTCCATGCCCATCTTCCCACTGCAGCAAACACTGAAGGCTTGTGCCCGTAGAATGTAGAGCTATGCTAACCCTGTGTCTTTGGGATCTCAGCGACCAGAGAGCCTGCAGATTCTCAGCATGGCACAACCAGCTGGAGCAGAGGGGAACTTGCTAGTTTGCTTCTGCTTTCCTCATACTAACTCAACCTGGCAACCCTGTCTGACATGTAGCACTTGGCAGCCACCTGTGCTTCCCTTCTGCGCCCGTGGCCGTTGCCTCATGGCCAGCCTCTCCCAATAGATGCTTTCACTAGATGCTAAGAGTTTATGAGAGGAAACGCTGTCAAATTTTCACATGATCGGCAATTGAATTCCCAATTTCTATGATTCCCCACCTCCTCCAAACAGCATCACTTACTCGTCAAAAGCGTGTTTACTTCTTATCAAAAGCTTGTAGCTACCTTTGCATTGATGGGACAAAACACCCAACCAGCAGCAGCTTGTGGAAGGAAAGGGTTGATTTCTGGTTTCCAGTTTCAAGGGGGAGGTTTCATCATGGTGGGGAAAGCATAGCAGGAGCAGACAGCCAGCTGGGTCTCACCTCTCCACAGTAGCAGGGAAGAAGAAGACAGAGTAAGCTCTCTAGCAGTGGCAATGGGGGTGAGAAAGGGCTAGACTATAAAATCCCAAGCCTAACCCCACCAGTTGGGATCAAATACGAGATTTAATCACAAACATATGAAGCTATGGGGGACATTTTACATTCAAACCATGACAAGGCATGAAACTGTGATAGGTCTGATCTAAAGGACAATATACTAGATATCCTTGGAGAGGTTGACTGAGTTCAACATTGGTTGAAGATTTTCAATTCATGGATTGATCCTCATATTAATGAAATTCTATTCAGTCTGTGGTATACCATGCTAAGCAGTCATAATTTAGTAATAAACAAGGAAGATTATTGAATTTTGAAGTCTTGAGGAGAATGCAGATATTGAACAAATATACCCAAGTACCAAAAATCCTATAAAAGAAAACCATAATATAACAATAATGGATACTGTGGAATTCAGATGATATATCAGGATCTGTTTCGTGTAAGTTATACATCATAACTTAATTAATTCTCATATGACTATCTCTAGTCAGTGTTGAAAAGAGACACTGAAACCCAGAGAGTAAAGTAACATGCCCAAAGCCCAAGCACTGGGCTCAAACCCACACCAGTGGATTCTAGTGCCTTCAACTACTCCATCAGTCTGAAGGTTGGGGAAGCTTTCTGGTGTGTAGACTAAAGTGACTTAGATAAAGAGGCCAGGGAAGCAGTAGGTAAGAGAGATTCTGAGACTAGAGACCTCTAAGGAAGTCCTGGAGGAAGGGACACATCTTCCTGCTTCTCCTAACACTGCCCTTGAGGACCTTGGGGAATCTGATGCCAATGTTTTGTTCTGAGTGGTGGGGATTTTATGATGTATTTGGTAAGAAGGCTTAGCACTCCTTTCAGCCCTGGGCTTGAAAACACATGTAAAATCGTCTGTGGAAGAGCGTTCTGGGTCCCCCCCCCAACACTTGAGTTAGTAAGATGAGGCTTAGTCCAGGTAAACTTTGCCAGTGAGAGGGAGGTTCGTGGGAAGCACTGGGGGAGTTGGTTGAAGATGGTGTAATTACAGAGATGGCAGATCAAGTCTTCTCTGTGAAAGAGTCATCCCCAGAGATCTTCCAAGCTTGTGACTTGAAGTATGCAGAACCTCTTGTTCTTTCCACTTCAGTGGATATTTGATAGTTTTACGGGCCTGTGGGAAACAGCTTGAGTATTCTGAGGAGCAAAGGGAGGAAAAGAGGTCTCAGCTTTGTTTATTTCTGGATCGGAGGAAAAACTATGTAAGCCAAAGAGAGATGAAGAGAACAGAGAAACTCTGTCAATTCCCTTCACCCTTGTTTATCCATTTCCTTCATTATCCAAGTTATGCTTTGGAAACTGAAGGGTGCATGAGCTTGCTTCTCAGACCTTTGATATGTGCAGATGATCAGTGTTATTACAGTTTGGGGCCGGGGAAATTCAGAGAATAAAGTTCTTACCATGTAAGCACAAGTACCCGAGTTTGGACCCCTAGCATTCACCTAAATCCCAGGTGGGTGTCGTGGTTCAACTGTAATTCCAGTGCTCAATAGGCAAAGATAGGGGATCCCCTGGACAAGCTGGTTAGCTGGACCAGCTGAATTGAGAAGCTCCGAGTTCAGTGAGAGATCCTGCCTTAGTATATAAAGTAATAAAGTAGAGAGGGTTGTAGTTATCTTGCCATTGCTGGAACAAACCTCTTGACCAAAGTAGCTTATGGGAGGAAAGAGTTGATTTCAGCCTCACAGTGTTCAGGGGAAGTTTCATCATTGCAGAGAAAGCATGGCAGAGCAGACGCTGGCTTGCATCCAGTCACATATCTGGGTGGAAGTAGTTAGTCTAAATGCTGGGATTGGAGCTGGGCTAATAAACCTCAAGCTCCCCGCTCCAGTGTCACACCTCCTTCAGTACAACTCCACGTCCCAAAGGCTGCACCAGCTGGGACTTGAATATGAGGCTTAATCACAAACACATAAGGCTATGGGGGACATATATCATTCAAACCTCCTCAAAGTATAATTTAGGAAGATGCCTGATATTGACTTCTGGCCTCCACATATCCACGATGCACACATGTGCATGTGTATATGTGTACCCACACATGTGCATACACACACACACACCATATACACATACATGTCCAATAAAAGCCAAAAGAAAAAAGATGCTCTGCAGCTGTTTAACATTGCTGGGGACAACATGTGTACTGCAACACTGAGATTCCCTTGTTCTGTTTATTCATCTCTGTATGTAAACACCTGTGTGTTTGCTCTTATATCCAGTTGTACTCAGTCTGTGAAGGTCTTCAATCAAAGCTCAGCTGGGTACCACTTTTAAACTGCATGACTTTGGGCAAGCTGTAGATCTTCTTTCTTTTCACAGCCTCAATTTGGAAAGTGGAAAAAATAAATATGACCATGGAGGATCTGGGGGAGAATTAAGTGATAGTGCACAGTACATGATAGCCATAATTAATACCATAGTGTTTATGACTAAGTGCCAGGTTGGAGATCATGAGTTGAACACATCGTCATTAAGCACCTACTCTTGGCCAGTGCTGTGCAGGGCTAAGTCCCTTAAAGATGAGAAAAGCTCATTTCTACTCTCTAGTAACCCTTGTGTAATGAGAGATATAAGTTACCATGTGGCAAAGTATCAAGAGAAACAGGCCTGCTGGATGAGAAGCAGCTGGACTGAGGGGAAGCACGAAGCTAAGAGAGGAACACAGCAATTGGAGTGAACATTCTGGAAGGTCAGTGTTGCAGTTATCTTCTCATTGCTGGGAACAAACACCCAGCAGCTCGTGGGAGGAAAGGATTTATTTCAGGCTTACAGTTTTGAGGGAAAGCTTCATCCTGGCAAAGGAAACTGACTTACTTCATCACGCACTACAGCAGAGAGAGAGAGAGAACAGCCAGACCTCAAGCTGCCTCTGAACACACGGCCTGTCGCCTACACTCAGGGCTCACCCCCAGTGACACCCCTTCTCCACTAGAGCTCTGCCTACTGGAGATTAAGTAGGAAGCTTAATCAAAAAACACCTTGTGTGTGTATGTGAGGGGGGGCTGGAGAGATGGCTGAGCAGTTAGGACCTTTTCCTGTAAAGCAGGACCCTAGTCCTAGTCCCCAGTAACCATGCAAAGCCAGATCCACAAAATGAAGCATGCATCTGGAGTTTGTTTGCAGTGGCCAGAGGCCCTGGTGTGCCCATTCTCTCTCTCTCTCTCTCTCTCTCTCTCTCTCTCTCTCTCTCTCTCTCTCTTTATTCATCTCTCTCTTTATCTGTCTTCCCTCTGTCTCTGTGCAAATAAATAAATAATATTAAAAACTTAGGCTATGGAGAACATTTGCATTCAAACCATTAGTCACCCTTGTTCCTGGAAGGGTATAAAACTGCCTGCATGGAATGCACTCAGAGAATAGTGCATGCATGCTGAAAAATCAGCACTAGTCGGATGCATGGGTGTAAGCTTTTTGGAGGGTTTGCTTTCACTGGATGGTATGGAAAAGGGCAGGCAAGGAGGAAAGAAAGATCTGCACATCCAGTAAGCAAGTCCCACCCAATTGTGCATCAGTTACTTTTGTCACTATGATCAAAACACAAGATACAGTTTAAAAGAGGAAAGCATCATTTTGACTCAGTTTCAGAAGGTTCAGTTCTTCATGGTGTAGAATACATGGAAGAGCAGGTCACACCATGGCAGAGAGAAAACAGGGAATACTGACCCTCAGCTCTTTAGCTCCTTTTCCCCTTTTATTCCATCCAGCTCCCCCCCATGGAATGGTACCACCCACATTCTGGGTGGGTCTTCTCTCCTCAGTTTGTCCTCTCTTGAAACACCTCACCAACACACCTGAAGGTGTACCTCCCAAGGCTCCCAGGTAATTCTAAACCAAGTCAAGTTGACAATAGAGATTAACCATTACCATGGTTTAGTCATTTACCTGTGACTGTAACTGAACACCTAAGACTGGGAGATTTCTAAAGAATTGAGGTTTTAAATGTTCCTGGTTTTGGAGGCTGGGAAGTCCAAGATATGAAGGCTCCATCTTGTAAGGGTCTCATTCTGCTTCGCAACATGGTAGAAACCAGCAGACAAGTCATTACATCCATGACAAAAGAAAAAGAAAACAGTGTCCATTTTCTGTGATAGTATAACTGTTCCCATGGGAAAGCCATTATCCCTCTGTGAAGACTCCTCTCTCATGACCTGAACAGGTTCCACGAAGCTCCACCTCCCAACACTACCTCATTGAAGAACTAAAGTGTCAGTTCATGAACTTTTAGGCTACACACTCAAACCACAGCATTTGGCCTCTTGTCTGCAGATCATGTTACCTGGAGGCAGAGCCTTAGCTACTGCGAAGACAGTGCAGTGCCTTCTTCAGCAGCACAAGTTCTAGGCTTGGAGGAAACCAAGAGAAGGATTCCTTTGGTCCACAGTCATGATGGAACATGACCCAGGTGGTCTGGACTCCCAGGCTTTCAGCTTCAGTGTGTGTGTGTGTGTGTGTGTGTGTGTGTGTGTGTGTGTGTGTGTGTGTATAAGAACATGGAAACAGGTGAGAGAAGTCTTGCATGGTCACTTCAGGAATTGTTTTATATTCCTCGAGTCATGTGTGAATCCTTTTATTCACATCCTCACTCCCACGGCAGCTTAGTGGTTAAACTTCAGAGCAGGGCGTATTGATGGGGTCATTTATTTTATTCGTAGGACATTAACAGAGGAAGGTTGAACTGAGGAAAATCCATTCAGTATTATCTTTCACTTTGTATACCTTTGGCGTGATGATACTATTAAGAGGTAACTATACCCCACAGTGCAATGGATGCTGTAATTGAGGCATGTACAAAATGGACTGTATGACTCATTTGGCCTCCAAAAAAGCAGGAATCTGGAATTAATTCAAAGGCAAGGAGGTACTTAAATGGAGGCTTTAAGGAAAAGTTTAAATTTGCTTGTTAAATTTGCTATTGCAGGCAGTCGAAGCATCAATCATGAAAATACGATGGAATAAAGCACACTTGGAAAACTTGAAACATTCCCATAATGGTGGACTCTGCAATGCTTTGAAAGGAATTGAGGAAAAATGGTAAAGTCAGACAATTTGGCAGTCCCTATGTCCTAGTCTAAGAGACTTTAAACTTCCTCATGAAAGGGATGAAATTGAGAATGCAAAGAAAACATTTGAGGTCCTTGCTCTGGAAAGACCCACGGTGGAGTAGGAAAGAGGAACATGGATCTTCTGCAAGCGAATCATGGGACCAGTGTGATGCACACTCCTGTGTTTTGGACTAAACCACTGATTACGTGGGAATAGATTTAGTAGTACCAGTCATTTTATACACATACTTAGTTTTGGTTAAGCACCCCCCCCCCCTCTGCTTCATCTCCCTACGTCTCCAGCTTTGTGAATTTTCATAGCAATCGGGATCTGCTACGTTCCCTATACTACCTTTCCCCCATCTCATGGCCTCCTTTGTAGTTTCCTGGCATCTACACACACTCTCTCCCATAATGGTACACATATATAATGTTCTAAATTCAGATCTGCATCTAGGAGAGAACATGCAATTTATGGATTACGAAACTGGAGTACCCCACTTAATATGGTATTTTTAATTTCCATGTATTTTCTAGAAAATTTCACAGCTGCATTTTACTTTAAGGCTGAATAGAATTCTATTATTCATATGGACCACATTTTCACTATCCATTCCACAATGCATAGATCTAAAATAAAACATACTGAGAGCTGGGGAAATGGCTCAGTTGGCAAAGACCTGAGTTTGGTATTCAGAGCTCACGTTAAAAAAAAATACCAGGCCTGGTGGCACATTCTTGAAATCCAAGCATGAGGAGGGAAAGACAGGTGGATCCCTTGGGGTCACTGGCTAGCCAGTGTAGACTGATTGATGGTAAAGAGGGTGGGGGGTTGGAACTAGACACAGGGATTTCATTCCTGGCTTCCAGACCAGGTGATATGTAGACCTGTGTCTACAGAGCAAAGGCAGGGGTTTCTCTCTTTGATCTGATTTATCACAGAGCCTAATGGGAAGTCTTACCAAAACACCCTCCCTAGATGAGATTTTCCTGTAATGGGGTGTTTGGTGCCGGTGGGATTTGAGGCGAGTTTAGCAGGTGCGGAATCATTTGAATAAAATCACATTGAGCAAGTGAGATGAAACCTTTTCCAGTTCCAGTATTTCTGCTCACGGTAAGCAGGAGGTCCAGTGTGGTGCCAACATACTGTAGCGGCTTTTCCATGCTTACTGGCATCCATCTAACTGAGAGAAGGTAGGCCTTGGGCTCAGACCCTGGAAAAGGCAGCCCTTTCAAGTTCAATGGCGATATTTGTGTGCTTTATGTATCACTTCTGGTTTGTAGTTTCTGGCTTTTTATTTCTAGAGATTTCTGGGTTAAGTAAATTTACTTAAAATGTGAGCAGATTTTAATCCTGTATAGTAAATAAATAATAGTAGGGCATATAGCTATGGACAAAATCAGAAAATAAAAAACTGTATAAAAATAATTTCTATTTAGAAAAACTGCCCCAAGGCAATCCAGAGACAGCTGTTGGTTGCATATTAAAAATGGATTCTATGAAAGAGTAGACAGTTTCGAACTGAGAGTATTTGAAAGAGGTTTGGGAAGTAATTTTGAGTAGCAGACCTCTTGCCACAGCCCAGGTAGTGTGCCTGGTCTAGCCTGTTGGAACCCATCTTGTCATTTGATAACTCTCTTCTCCCAAAACAAAAGTATCCCTGGCCAGATGAGCACAGTCCTGTGGGAGATCTGACACAGAGATTGGTTTTATTAGAGCTCAGGCCTCACATAGTCTTCAAAGTAATCAGCTCTTCAAGCCAGGCTCCTTGGTTTTCTTTCTTTTTTTTATTGTTCGTAATGAGTTACATTGTTTAGTGGGCCAACCATGAGTTGTTATCCCCAATTCCCCGTTGCCCCCCTTCCCCATCCCCAGTCAGCTGGATATCCTCCTCCGTGGGCCATCTGTATCAGTCTTTGTAGTAGGGGACCATGGATAGCTCATTCTTCAGCCGGGCTCTCATGTCTCAAGTGTGTAGTTACTGAGGGTTGCCAAGTCTCTGATATTCTCCCCCACCACGGCTCTCACAATCTTTCCGCCCCCTCTTCCGCTCAGTTCCCTGAGTCGTGGTGGGTGAGTATTGAGGCTGCTATGGTGTTGTGAGCTTAGGGGTCCTTGGTTTTCTTAGAGCTCATCTTCTAGTAAAATAATATTTCCTTTCTATTTCCTTCACACTACTGTTAGCCCATTAAAACATAACCAGCACTGTTTGTCTTGGTCACTGTTCTATTTCAAGTGTCTGGGATGGTGCCTGGTATGCATAAGGACAGTGAATATGAATAGGGATAATGAATGAATGAAAATATTTAAGCTTTTTAAAAGTTTACAGATCTTAGACTGTTTCTAAGCCCAAAGTGGGCCTCCTCGGGACATTGTAGAGTGAGAGGCCTCCAATTCTGTCTGGTTTATTTTTTCCCCTCCCTCACCAATGCATTAGAACTGTAATTATTTAAGAAATACACTTTGGCTGGGTGTCATGGCACATGCCTTTAATCCCAGCACTTGGGAAGCAGAGGTAGGAGGATCACCATGAGTTCAAGGCCATCCTGAGACTACAGAGTTCCAGGTCAGCTAGAGCTAGAGTGACATCCTACCTTGAAAAAAAAAGAAATATACTTTGAAAATCATGTCTCCATCTTTGTAAAAATATTTTTTATTTATTTGAAAGGAGAGAGGGAGAGAGAGAGAGGCAGAGAGAGAATAAAATGGGCACACCTGGTCCTGACCTCCAGACACATGCACCCCTTTTGTGCATCTGGCTTTATGTGGATACTGGGGGATCAAACTCTGGTGGTTAGGTATTGCAGGCAAGCGCCTTAACCAGTAAGCCATCCCTTCAGCCCTCTGTCGTTATTGAAACATCTCGATAAGGTGTTTAATTAAAGAGAATTGGATTTACTCTCTTGCTGGAACTTAAGATTTAAATTGTAAGACATTAAATGACAACCCAAAGACAGGGCAGTTGGGACCAAAGCATAGGTTTTCATTGTGAAGAGTTCATGGTGACCTGGAGACTGTAGGGATCATTCTCTCTCCCTGCAATTAACAGTGCATTTCATTCATGTCAGCTCAGAGAACAATCAATCAAACTGGATGTTTGGGTCAAATACATGAACAGCTATTTGGCTGAAGAGGATTTTCTTTTCATTTGTTTGGCTGACGGTTGTGACACTGTAATTTCCATTTTATTTATTTATTTATTTATTTTTTGCACACGGAGAGTCATGAATTCAATGGTTTTTCAAGGAGGTGGATGCCCTTGAAGTTTAATAATGTCAGGAGAGCTTCCTTCCCACGAGCAAGCCTATATTTGAGAATTGTCTTTTTCTTCCAGGTTCAGTGGCACCCGGCTATATGAAATCCTGAGTAATTGTGATGTCTTTGCGGGCATCTCCTTTAACCTGCCAGGAAATTTTAAACTAAGAAGTGACTTTTAGACTGGAGTGATGGCTCAGTGGTTAAGAGAACTTCCGATGAAAGTATGAGGGTCCATGGAGACCTGAGAGACCACTCAAGTTCTGTCCCCAAGAACCACATAAACATCTGGCTGTGATGAGCACATCTATAACCCTAGTCCCATAGAGAGCAGGGACTGAAGAACCCTTGGAGCTCATGAAAAAGTTGATAAGCTCTGGGATCAGCAGGCAATTCGGGCAAGTAAGAATGGATGGAAGAGTGATGGTTCTGGACACCCAACAGTTCCCTTTGGCCACTGCAGGCCAGCACACTGCTGTGGGCAAGGGCAGGGGCAGAAGATGGCACATGGACACACAGGTGGCAGAAAAGGCTAAATATTAAGAATTGATCTATTGATTCATTTTAAGTGTTGACCACTCAGGAGCTAAACTTCTCTTTGTCCAGCAATAGATAGTAAGCCACAGAGGGGACACTTTCCAGAAAGAGGACCCTGGATAGATAGGAGAAAATAATTTAGACTAAAATAGGGATTGCCCTTAGCAATGATCAGGATGGCCTGGCCAATGAGGTGACTGTCAAGTACGTTTTAAAAGTTTATATATGCTGTTTTGAGACTTTTTTTTTTCAAACTGCACAATGGCCATGTATTCAGTTCTGAATTTTTTCCTTGACCCACTTCTTGGTGCTGATCACAGCTGCTACCCATCACTTCTGCTTCTGGAAACCATAGCTTTGTTTGCTACCCATGCCTTATTGTCAAAACTATAAAATGAAATTCAAACTCAGTTCAAAGGCAGAGCTTTTGGGAGAGAAATACCACTCTGAACCCCGGTTAATAGATTCCTATACTTTCACTTATACTGGCGTTGGAGTGATCTCTTCAGAGGTATTTCCACTACACATACACGTGCACACACCATATCACACACATGCAAAAAGAAGTGACTTTGCAAGAACCGTGGGATCTTTGTGTTCCCATCACAGGGGCTGCTGAATGTGCCTCAGTCGTTCTGGCCATTGGCAAGGGTTACAGGCTTGGGACGCTCAATGTTGAAAAATCCTTTTGAAATGGAGTAGAAATATCCATTCCTGTATTAACTCCAATTCACTGAAAACTATATTGAGGATGTTAGAGAAAGGGAATCTACATTTTTTTTGCATGTGTATGTGTATGTAGTATAAGTATTTTGGCATGGTGGTGTATACAAGTGTGTGTGTATGTGTGTGCCTGCATGTGCGCAGATATGTGCACCTTGTGCACACATGTGCAGAGGCAGGAGGAGAATGTTGAATGTCTTCCTTTAGCACATTTCTGCATTGTTTTCTCGAGACGGTATCTCAACTAAACGTGGAGCTGATAATTTTTTTCAATCAGATTGGATGACCAACAAACCAGAGTGATTCTTCAGTCTCTTCTCCCCACACCACTGGGGTTACAGGCATGTGTGGCCACGCCCATCTTTTTTGCAAGGATGTTGATGGTTGAACTTGGGCCTTTTTCAGGCCCTTTGAGGACCTTCCACTTGCACAGTAAATGGTCTTGTCCACTGAGCCATATCCCCAGACCACTAAAGCTATAATCTTAAATTCAATCTCTCACTCCTCAATGAGGTAATTATTATTAGCCCAGTTTTGCAAATGGAAAAATCAAGGTTAAGACAACACAAACCACTTTTCACTTTAATTGAAGAAGTGACAGGTTGAATAATGGCTCTCACCTTGTGTGCCTGTGCTGGGTACTTTCAGTTGACTGTCTCTCTGTAGTTACCAGGGGCTCAGAAACACTGTCAGCCAACAGTCTTCGATTAATTCCTCCTCATACAAACTCTTTAAAGAGCAACCCTGGTCAGATATCTCTGTGCTTCTCAGTAACGGAGGCTGGGGAGTGGATCGGGTAGCCTCTTCTCTCCCTGCTCCCAGAAAGCAACTGTCAGAAACCCCCAAAAATCTTGTGCTATTTGAAGAATAGAAAGCCACCTTGAATATATTAATAGCCCACCCAGCATCTTACTGCATTCTGTACATTTCTTCATTAAGCGACTCTAATTATCCAAATTCCATATTTTATAAATAAGAAACCAGCTGCCTAGATGGGAAATTTTCAAAAAAAAATAATGTTTGGAGATGGATGTTGCTGAAAGGGAGAGAAGACCAGGGGAAAATTTGAATGAATCTGAAGGGCAGCTAGATTAATTCAAAGTCAACTTCAAACTGGAGACGTTTTGGGGTCAGATAGATACACACATTGGGACTTCAAAAGCAACTTATACAGAATCCAAAGTCTGTAATCAAGGTGAACCATCCCAGCCAGTGCAACCTCTGGACCACTTGCCCTCATGGCAGGAGGTGGAGTAGACATGCCTACCAATGAAGTTTAGGGTCATCTTGGAAGAAAATACTTTTCACAATTTTCAAATCAATTTTTAACAAGTTTGTGTCTGGATAAATCATGACTAATTTATTCATCGGGTTTTAAAGACAAATTTAAAATCAGTTTTCATTTTAAAATCTCTCTAAACTATTTGACAAAAAAAACCCTGTGGGTTCTTATTTGTTGAGCTTCTACTTTTCTTTAGTTTATAGAGAAGGGTTACTGTGAATGGATACTGACTGAAAGGGACAGGAAATTATCACACCTTTTCTGTGTGAGATAAGCACCGTTGTTTCATGATGACCTCTGGCCTTTCATACTATGGTTTTCATGTTTCAGATAAGGAAACTGAGGCTCATGGAGCTTTGTAACATGCCTAAAAAGTTAGAAAGAAACTTAAGGTTAAAACCAGGATTTGGGTTATTATAAGTAGCTTGAGTTTCCTTGATTAACATTCAAGAAACCCATCAGCATCCAGAGAAATAAACTGGGTCTAGAATAGAGCTTTTAAGACTATAATTTAATTGCTAACATATTACAGCAATAACTTATATTACAAGCTTTGCCCATGAGTAATGTTCTAAATAATCTAGCTATACATAATACATATATATCTATGAAATAATGTTTCCAATCACACTTTAAAAATTTATTTATTTATTTGCAAGCAGTAGCAGAGAGGAGAGAGAGAGACAGACAGACAGAGAGAGAGAGAAAGAGAGAGATAATAGAGAGAGAGAGAATGGGCACATCAGGGCCTCGAGCTACTGAAAATGAACTCCAGATATATGTGCCACTTTGTGCATCTGTCTTTATGTGGGTACTGGGAAATTGAACCCAGGTTGTTAGATTTTGCAGACATGCACCTTAATTTCTGAGCCATCTCTCCAGCCTCTCCAACCACACTTTGAGGGAGGCAGTTAGGATATTGGAGATGAGGAAACTGAGGTATGAATAGGTTACAGACATGCCTTATGTCCTGCAGCTGGTCAGTAGAGAGAGCAGGATTCACATCCAAGCAGCCTGGCTCCAACTCTATATTTTCAACTACTCATCACTATTGTAATTAGGTTGGGCAAAATATTTTGTGACTGGAAGCAAGCTTGATTTGTGAAGAGCGGAGAGTACTTTGTCCAGTGATAACCTCGGATGGCTAGTAGAAAACCATCAAGGAGCCTTGATTGGTCCTAATGGTGAATATCAACATAGGCTTAGCAGACAACTTCCTGGGAAACAGTTTGATGTGTGACCTCCATCACAGCAGAGATGGACTCCCCTTATCTTTTGGCTGAGCTCAAGTTCCTCAGGCCCATAACCTTCCTTGTATGCCTTCTAACTTTTCCCTTTTCACTTCTGCTTGCATCACGTAACTCCTACTGTCCATGCCAGCAAACTTGGGTTCTAAAACTAATAGCTTCTTGTGTGTATCTGTGTGTGTGCATGTATGTGTGCCTGTATGTGTGTGTATAGGTATGGATGCATGATGTTCAGGCAAGTGTGTGTGTGTGCATGTGTGTGTGCAGGTGCATGTGCACATATGTACACACGTATGTAGAGGCTGGATGAAAACCTTGGGTATTATCCTCAGGTACACTACCTACTTCCCTTGAAACAGAATCTCTCTCATTAACCTGGAGCTCACCAATTAGGCAAAAGTAGGTAGCCAGCAATCTCTAGGAATTTGCTGGTCTCTACTTCTCCAGCTCTGAGATGACAGGCATGTGTTATCTCATGGCATTTACATGGATAGGTACAGGATATTGACCACAGGTGCTGGTAATCGTAAGGAAGACACTGCTATCTCCTCAGCTCTGCATGTCCTCTTGAATGGCAGTCTGTTCTTTGCTGCTACGGTTCTGTGGATGCTGTTCCATGTCTGGAGTGATCTTTCTTACTACCTCTGCCTAACATACTCCTATGACTTCCCCTCCATGACTCAGCTCTTGCAGCCATCAATTCTCACGTCTCTGATTCCTTCATTAAGTGTGGTTGCCTGTCTTTGGTGTCCTCAAGGTTCCCTGATCTTGGATCTTTGCACTCATTCTTTCTTCCACATGCAATTGTTTGCATGTTTGTCTCTGCTAACAGACAGTTACTGCCTAAAGGGAAGAGGCAACTATTGTTCATGTCTTGTGTTATCTGGTACATAATGACACAAAATATTAAATGAACAACTGAGTAATTATCACCAGTTAACAGAAGATTTATTTAAAAAATAAATTGGCACCAAGATTACATATCAGTTTGTCATTTGGGCAGGTTAATCAATTCCCACAAATTCTGTCACCTCTAGGGCCTGAGAAAAAGAAAAATTGATGGGTCAGGTCTGCTGGGCCTAAGCTCTAGCAAAAAGTGACTCTGACAAGGGATTTTGTACCCAAGCAGCCAACCAGCCTCCTGGTCGGACATTTCTTTTCTATAAATACGAAGGGGCTCTTCCCAGAGGACAACAGAATACTGTCATGTGTAATAGTCCTAAATTGCAGTTCTTAGATGCTTTTAGAGGAGCGTATTTCTGCCAGTAAATAGATTTGGAATCAATAAGCATTTATTGAGCAGCTGGGGTATGTGCTGAGTCCTTCTCATATACATTCTCTGATTCATATTAACCTGATATGATCTGATTTCATTCGACCTGATTTTCACAACAACCCCGTGAGATATGGACAATTATTTTCATTTCTGAGTTCAGGAAATCTGAGGCTTCGAATCCTTCAAAGATGTTTCACTTTGATCAAAGAAGAGGACGAACCAGTGTAGAGGTCATCCCGTCTCTACATACATGTGCACACACACACACACACACACACACACACACACACACACTATGACTCCAAGCCTGGGCAGTGTTCTTTCTGCTATCACAGGACAAAGTGTTAGGGACAAAACAGCAGATTTTATTAATTTATCTTGGTTAAGATGAGGTGATCTCTCTCCTCCATCAAAGTGTATTGTTTATTAAAATCAAGAAAGGGTCATCACCATTAAGATAAGAAAAGGGGCTGGAGAGATGGCTCAGCAGTTAAACGCCCTTGCTTGCAAAGCCTAATTGCCTGCATTCGATTCCCCAGAATCCAAGCAAAGCCAAATGCACAAAGAAGTGCATGATTTGGAGTTTTTGTGCAATGCAGTGGCTAGAGGCCCTGGCATGCCCATTCTCTCTCTCTCTCTCTCTCTCTCTCTCTCTCTCTCTCTCTCTCTCTCATAAATAAAAATATTTGTAAAGAGATAAGATATGCAGTTAAGGGTTTCCATGGAGGAAATGCATTGGTGCTGGCCTTATTCTGCCTCTCCCATTGATCCCTTGGGATCTGGAAATCTGGGCTTTATTCCTTCCACTATTAGAAAAGAACATTATTTTTCTCTCTTAATTTTATTTCAAACAAGGGAGAAATTTTTTTCTTTTCCCCCCAAGGATGGAGATTACTAAGAAGGCAACTCTATCATTCTTCTGGAGAGGAACAGACTATTTTCATGGAAAGGTGGAAGCCAGCTTGTTGAATCCTTTCTGTCCCTTCCTTCAGTCTTACCTGTTCATTCATGTTTTAAGCTTACTTGGGCACATTTGACTCTGAAAACCCAAAAGAAATACATTTGGATAAAGGCAGTGAGGCTAATTCAAAAGAGAGGGGAAAGTAGCAAACCCATCTGACCATGTATCCAAGCCCACTTTTTTTGCTTTCTAGCTGGCTTTTTGTTTTTATTTCTGTTGTTTATGTCCACAGACTGGAGAGGTAAGGATGCTAAGAACTGGCTTCCCTAAGCAGACCATATCCAACTGCATTTACCTGTGAGCTCCTCATAGGCTCTCTTCAGTCTCTCTCATGGGTTAACCCAGCGTATTTCGTAGTAATGGCCAGTCCTTCCATCATGATATGACTTTCTTTCTTCTGTGTCTTCCTTTTCCTGGTCATTCTTCCCTTAAGATCTGGGATCTCTTCTGCCTCTTCCTCATTCCTCTCATCCTTAGATTCTTGGTTTCTCAGATAACATTTTTTTTTCAGTCTGTAAGTTACCCTTGAGCAACCACACGTGCTTCTAGTCTGATGAAGCCCCTTTCAACCCCTAGGACCTGGAGGCTTATGAATGAATGCAGCTACTTCCCATCCAACTCATCTGGAGAGCCCATGAGCAGCACTGCAATTTCAACAAGTCTCAAACTAAACCAAACACTGTCCCTGCTACACCATTCAATATCTCTGCTAGAATCTGAAGATAAGTGGTAGGTTTTCTTATTTCTGTCTTTTCCCCCGTGTAGACATTAAATTCAGTTATCCATCTTTTTTTTTTACCTTAAAAACATACCTTAATTGAGTCTCTTTAATTTTATCCCTACTAGTGACCTGCCTTCATTCAAAAATCTCATTATCTTTTGCCCGAATTATTGCTGCCTTTCCATTCTCAATGCCCAGATTCACTTTTAATACTTTGTCCATGTGAACACTGTATGATCTTTCTGAAAAAAAAAAGTGTCAGGACATGCCATCTAAGGCCCTCTGGTTCCCTAACACCAGCATAAGGTTCTACTCTGGGGACAACTATCAGTTCTTGATATGTTACCTAATAATTATGTTCTAAACAGACACTTTTCTCTAATAAAATGCATCCTTCTATAACGCTACACAAATTAAACCTGTTCACTTATTTCTTTTTAGTCACTTATCTCCCTTTTTATTCATTTATTTTAATTTTTAATTTAAATTTTATTTTTATCTTATAAAAGATTTAAACTCTAGGTCTACTCATCCTCCATGGAGGTAGGTAGGAATATCCCGAGGCACCGAAGCCACATACAAAGAGGCCTTCATGACCCCACAGGGAATATCAATTACTTCTTTACCACAAAGTAGCCTTTTGATATTGCCAACCATGCTTATTGGTCACAGCCGTCAGAGAAGGACTTTTGAAGAGCCTTCCTGGACTGAGCTAGATCCAAGTCTTGTCTTCCTTCAGTTGCCCTGGGCTTCCTCAGTCACAGCGTTTGTCAGGCTGTGCTGTACTGTCCTGCCTGACTCCTGGGGTTGACAGGGACCATGTTACCTACACATCTCCAGATGCCAGCACAGGGCTGGGTTATAGAAGGCACGGCTACTTTTGGCAGAGCAGCTTTGAGCAACACGATGAGGAAGTGTTTCAGGCCAGGCCTGCTGATAAGGCCTATCATCCCAACCACTTGGGAAGCTGATGCAGGAGGGTCACAAGTTCAAGGCTACCTAGGCAATTTTCCCTGCCTGAAAATGGAAAGAGCTGTGGATACAGATCAGTGATAGAGCACTTGTCTAGTATTGAGCAGGTCCTAGGTTCAAGTCTTCAAGTCTTGCTCTCTCTCTCTCTCTCTCTCTCTCTCTCTCTCTCTCTCTCACACACACACACACACACATACACACACACACACACTGAATTGTTTTCATTGAACCAATGAATTAAATTAATTCTGGGCTTCTTTTTATCTAGCATTGGGACAAAACCCATCAGATAAAACTAAACCCAAGAGTCTGGTAAAAAAAAATCCCCTCTCTCTCTTCCTCTCTCTCTCTCTCTCTCTCTCTCTCTCTCTTTCCCAGCTGAAGGTATGTCTAGACTCTCAGGGCTTCTTACTACTTGAGTAATGAGACATTGATAATATGCTCTGGCTGTCTGGATGAACTCGGTGGTATTGGTTTCTTTTGTGCAGGAGTTCTTCGCAAATAGAGTGAAGTAGAGGCTGTGAGACCAGAATGATGGAGGACGATGGAGAGGAGCATGTGGCTGGTTGGGTTGAGCAGGTTGACCCAAGTCTTCCAGGAGCTCAACACTCCTGGAACCAATGACAGCCTCAGCCTTCCTCTATCTCTGTGCCTGACCAGTCCACAGAGTTCTGCCTTGCTAATCTTCTCACCCCAGGTCTTGAAGCTGCCCTGTAGGCTTTAGAGCAGATCTTTCCTCCTAGCTGTTGGCATTTTGTCCTTGAACATGACATTTTCTCTTCTGTTTGCATATAATTCTCAGGGTGCTGAAGTACTTCTACATACTACAGACCTCTTAATTCTCCCTGTAGTCTTGTGGATCAGCAGGTCATGGACTAGATCATGTGTCCAGTAACCCAGGTGTGAGTTCGGGATTCATCATTCCAGACACTCTCTGACATTCACTGTGAGAAAAGAGTTTTAAAAAGTATCTTACTCTCATCGCTCAGTTACTTGTGAACATTGGTGAATAGTGAGCACCAAGGTTTCATATTCTTGTGTTAAGTATTAGATGTTCTTGTGTTACAAGAATTTGTACTTTACAAAGTAATTTGCAGGCATTTATTCCATCTGGCCCTAGAAAAGAGTAAATATGGATACCTTTTTGTATCTTTTCTTTCTTTTATTTCTTTTTGTATCTACAGCACCCAATAAACCTTAACAGTGTTGCATTCCTGCCAAAGAGATATTTATGGACATGGATATCAGAATCCTCCCTGGGATTTGCTGACAGACAAATTCTCTTTGGAAATAAATTGTGAATCTAGGGTTTCTGTGAAACACAGTTTCTGCCATTTTTCCTCCCATGGGAAGACCCCCTCTGGGATCTAGAGAGAGCAGTTAACCCCAGGATCTGGTCTTCTCTGACTTTTGTATATTTGTTGTTTGAATTAAAATGAATCCATAGATTTTTTTCCTTTAGATAAAGTTGGGTTTCTTATGTTTTTTCTCCAAAGTACTTTGATTTGTATTTAACAGATATGTCACTGAAGTTGTATGAATCTTTAAAGGTTTCATAGTTTTAAACCCATATAAGTAATGTTGAAAAAAATCATTCTTCTTGAGGAAGAAAACATAAAGTCATACATATTTATGGAAACTAATTTGGGCCAGTGAGCTTTGCCAAATGTATTATATGTAGCCTTTCTTGATTCAAGCAGATGACCTTGAAATTGAGTAGCTCTCATCTGGTCCCTCCATCCTCCTTGGCCCAGGCTCAACATTGATTCATTTATCTAGCTTGTCCTTTATCAACCTGATGCCTTTTCTGATTGGTTCAAGATTGGGCTCTACATTGACTTTGGCAGTGAGGTCCCTGGTATTTGTATCTGGTTCTTCCTGGACATTCAAGAACCCATTGATCAGAGCCTCCCTTTAGGTCAGACAATCTATTCATATTTCTTCAACATCTCTGCTGTCTCTAGGTCTGTTTCTCAAGGACCATGCAGAGTTAGAAGTGGCGGATTTCATAGCTTCAGAGCCAATTTGTCTCAGGGAAGTCTATATAGTCTGACAATAAGTTCAAAACTATGTTAGACACGTTCAATTTCAACTCAAGTTCAGGGCTATTCATGCATAGATTTCCAGAGTGAAGTTCTTTCTGAAAACAAATGTTTAAGTTCAAATATCTTGAAAAAATGGTCCTGGAGTATTCCTTCAAAGTCTGTTTAGCCTGAGTGTTTGCAATCATTATGTTCCCCCTTCTATTATACCATACCCCTTCTATTATTGTCTATTACCCTCTAGAGGATACTATTATTTATTATTTATTTATTTGAGATAGACAGATGCAGACGGAGAGAGAACGGGCATGCCAGGGCCACTAGCCACTGCAAACAAACTCTAGAAGTATGCATCACCTTACATCTAGAGGTAGAAATTAATATGTGTGTGTGTGTGCGCGCACACGTGTGAATGCGTGCACGCATGCATGCACGCATGTATGTATATGTGTGTGTTTTCATAATAATTTTACAAACTTACTTGCTATCTCTCTCTCTTTCTCTCTCTCTCTCTCTGATAGCAAGAGCGACAAAATCTCACACTATAGCCCATGCTGGACTCAAACTTCTGTATTCCAAACTAGCCTAGCACTCACATCACCCCCGGCTCCTCAGCCTCTCAGAGGATAAGGAATCATGCCCAGTGCATTCTTTTTTTATATAGATAAAAGTACTTGCACTCATAAAGCTCCATGATGATCTCATTGATTTTATTGTCTTCTGTGCCATGTCCTGTACCAGGCGATGAAGACACAGATATAAAGACTGTGCATACCAGCTGACCATCACTAAACTATCAAACGCATTTGGGTTGAGGAGGAGTAACCTTGCTGGTGTGGCTGGAGCTCACTGAACTAGAAACAAAAACCCACGAGCTTCATCTTTAGGAACGATTAGTGAAGAATGAGGACAAGTTGGTTGGTAAATCAAAGGTGACGAGCTTGGGAGAAGGCAGCCATATCACCACAGGTGTTTACAGAGGAAGACTGAAGAGCCAGTGGGTGTTTTGGCATTTGCGGGAAGATTTCAAAAAGTTTAACTGAAACTCTGTATGCCAACTAAAAATAAATTTAAAATAAATAAAGCAAACAAATTCAAGCTTATTTATGATATACAGACATAAACAAAAAAGTTTTAGGGTCATGTAAGTTTTAATTCTGAGTGGAGCATAGCTGGAAGGAAACTGGGTCTTATGGAGCCCAGGCTGGCATCAAGGTCACTATGTAGGGAAAGATGGCCTTGAACTTCCAATCCTCCGACCTCTACCTCCAAAGTGCTAGGATTAAAGGCATACACCACCATACATAGTTAATGTGCTCCTGGGATCAAATCCAAGGTTTCATGCATGCCATACCTGTGTTCTACACCTGAGCCACATTCCCAGCCCTTT
This sequence comes from Zapus hudsonius, assembly GCA_004024765.1. Lineage (NCBI taxonomy): Eukaryota > Metazoa > Chordata > Mammalia > Rodentia > Dipodidae > Zapus > Zapus hudsonius. The sequence goes on from PVHP010006601.1 coordinate 30,941, forward strand.
CATTCAGGTTCTTCTACTGCCTTAGCTATGCTATACCCCCAACACCATGCCTCTCCCCAATCAATCAGCAGCAAGCATTCTAAGATGTGAGTAAAAGTGTGGAGTATGTATTATAAACCTGGGTTTACATTTTGCTTCAATCAAGGAGATGAATGCTTTGAACCTGTCACTTAGCCTCTGTCGTTGTAAAGCGCTTCAGGTATAAAAGGGGCAATAACACAGAGCACCATTAGTGTGCCTGAGAATAAGGTTTCTCTTCCCCATCAGGGCTTCCTACCCTCCCCCCACGCCCATCCCTGCCCTTCGCTGCAGGATGTTAATGGGGAGAAAACATCCAATCAGCTGCTCACACGGTATTGATTTGGCTAGAGCTGATGACATGATTTGGGCCAGATTTGTGAGGAGATAAAATCACTTTTTGTCAGAAGCCCAGCCTCCTGCTTGGATGTGGAGTTTTGCTTTCTGTTCAGATGTCAGTGGGACCTGGACTCTCTTCTATGTGGATGTGCAATGGGTTCCCAGCATCTCTGATCCCAGGTGGGGGTCAGAGAGCAGAAATGTGAAAGAAGGAGCTGGAAATACTGTGTGCACTTTGACCCTGACCTTGTGCTCCAACTACTGAGATCCCTTTCCACACAGCGAATCCTTTGGTAATGAAAATGCTACTCTAAGTTGCATTTTACTATTATACGTCTTGCTATTATAATTTCCATTTTATTCTTCTCCTTTTCACGTCTTTCTTTTTTCTTCTTCTTAATGGGATCAGAAGGTGTCTGGTATTCTCATACTGAATTATAAGGACAGAATTTTAATTTTATCATACTTATGAGGTCTTTTTCTGGCTGTTGCAACAGTTTTAACTGCCCCTTCCATATCGCTACATATAGATACTATATAGATGCAAGATTATGTTACCTAATGATGCTTCCTAAATCGGATTTTATGTCTAACCATATTGTTCCATGGTGAATTCTGCTGACCTGGCAGTATTGATCATGAGGGCAATGTCTTCCGTCGGATAAAGAAACATCATCATCTACAGGAGTTTATAAAATGGACCAAGACACATGAGCAAATACAGAGAGAAGTTTATAGACCAAATGTCAGGAACTAGAAAAGAAGTAACAACTGTAAGTTTCCGTTCTTAGGATCACAAAAGTGAGATCAGCTGTGTACATATCTGGAATTTCCCAGAATGATACAGAAGGCAAAGTCAAAACTTGCACTGGTCATGAATCCCACCTCATCATAATAGTGCAATAAGAAATGTGTGCATATGTGATTGAGCTAAATCCTATCTGAGGACAAGCAATCAGAGTTCTGAGGAGTTCCACCTGGGAAGCAGGTATAGGGAGGTTTCAGTAAAGATTTGTGCAACAAAGAAGCTCAGGAGGAAAGGAATTTAAGCCACACAGAAAGGGGGTAACACAGGCCCCACATTTTTAGGGTCTTCTTGTGCAAAGCACTGACTCTAGGAGCGACTATACTCATAATGAAAGACATCTCAAAGAGTCTTCAGGTTCCAAGGGCACTGGCTAGCAGCGTGGCTGATGGGAGGAAGGCGGGCTGGTGGAGCCTTGTCCCTTCACTGTCCATATGAGCTGCTGGAAAGAGAGCCACTGCAGGGGCTTGGAATTGACTTTCTCCCCCAGTCTCCTGCTTCTCTTCAGGGTTATCTGGACCTCTCAGAAGAGACCAAAGATAAGACAAAAAATGTAATCTTCACATCTCTAACTTGGCTGAAAATCCAGGTCAGAATAGAAACAGTAAAAATTAAAAATCTGACTAACTGAGTGGTAGTACTACCAGAATGACTAAAGCCCCAAGTTGAGGTCTAACTAAGAAACGTGTCCACATTTTACAGAACTCTGCTCATTTTCAGGGAGATAGTAGGATGTGTCACACCTTCCAACTTCTTTATCCCCATTGAAGAGAAGCAATGAGGATAAAGAAGTTGTGCACTCTGCAAGATAGGGTATATGATTTCCATTAATGGACAAGAAACCTTGTGGTCTGAGAAGTTATGCTACTTGTTGAAGGCCAGGTAAGCAGCTGTGGCAGCATGAACATTCAATTTAAAAATCTGTGTGCTTTTAAGCACATGTTATGTTAGTAGTCACAAGGATTATATTATCACAGTAATAACACCAGCAAAGGATAATATGAGCTCAGGGATAAGGCTTAACGTGATAGTAAACAGAAATCCACACAGTCCCCATTCTGTTTGATTCTGTCTTACCTACCATAGACAGCTGAGTAGAAACCATCTGCCCCATGCAAGCCCATCCCAAGACAACTTGAACTCTAAATAGAAAGTTGAGATTTTGTTTTCTTCTTATATATGCACAAACATGCGAAACCAACAATGGGGAGAAAACTGGACATTGTAGGATTAAGAATACCCACAATATTCTTAGTGGGTAGGTCTTGGGAATTAGATTCAAAAAGTGGCTCAGCTATTTCCCTGCACTGTGGGCTTATGTGGGTAATTTCACTTCTCAGAGCCCATGTTTTCGTTTAGTGAATATTGTAATATCTACCTCACTGTTTGCTCTACAGATTCAGCTCTGAAAATTATACATAGAATGCAGATGTAGTAATATGTAGTATTGACCCCAATACATGTTCATTTCAGGCCTTTTAAAATTATATTTAACATATGCATAGGTTGACATCCATAGCAGGTAAATGAAGGAAATGCATATACAAAACGACTAGAGAAACATATGAATATTATTGGAGAGATTGCCTTAGAGTGTTTCTCTTTGTCCTGTATTTTTCTAAATCTTTTGTGATCAACAACAAATATTTTATTAATGGAAATTTTACTTTTGTGTCATTTGTTTTGTTCTATATATATGTTACTCTGCTCTTTGATCCCTGGTAATTTGACATAAATAGAAAATTTGAAAAGTTTTTGCCACAATCATGACAGTTTGAATGTCAGCAAATTTGCCTGATAAATAGTTCAGTGAGTTTTACCAGCTCCTGGGGACACCTGTAAGTGATGAGGAGATGACTCCCTAGAAGGCCAACCAATGCAGAGTTGTCTCTGTGCTTAATCCCCTGTGATGGAACTGAAGTCTCCCAGACTCTCTCCTTTCATGTCCACATCTGAGGCTCCAGGAGCAGTTCTGCTTTATCAGCACCCATGGCTGGAGCAGTCATTAATTAAGCAGAGATTAGCTTAAGTACAGTAGTTAGTTAATTGCGAATTTGACACAGAGCTCCCTGTGTCACAGCGTGCTGCCGAGAAGCTCAGCCAGAAGAGCAGAAAGCTTTCCAGGCTCATAGCACATGCATCAAGTGGAAATGAATACACAGCAAAAGCTTGGGAGATGAGAGTGGTCCCTCCTGGTTTTGGAGTCCCAGTTTATCTTGGCTTAGAGCCTATGGTTCCGGTGGAGAGTTTGGGTTGGTTGCACCGGAAGGCTTGCTCGAGGTAGGGATATCACATGTGAATTCTGAGGGCGGAGTAACAGACAGGTGATTGAGAAGACCTTTTGAGATCCAGTGGATCAGTAAGAGATTCAGATGTAGAAGTATTTGGGACATGACAAATTGTTATTAATGGGAAATTTAATTTTCTATCATTTGTAGGTAGGTCAGAGAGATCAGGGTGGAGTATCGTGGGGCAGTCATTGAGAAGTACAAGAAAGTGAAAATGAAGCAAGTGGGCCTGAAAGACCAAATCAGAGTAAAGAAATACAGTCACCAGCAGAGCATCCAAGGAACGAGGTCTCTGCCGGAAGGGATGAGCAGAGCAATGCAGACGTCACAGAGGACACAGGAGTGTGGCTAGGAATGAGCATATCATTCATTCACTCATTATTTTACTCATTTTTTTCCACCAATGAAGATTAAGCATCCACCTCACACCTCATACCTTATGGGCACAAAAAGAGAAGGCAAGTGAAAATCTAGGCTATCCACTGGTTCATGTGTGTATATATGGCAAGAATAAAATGATTTTGAGAAATCCTCTTTTTTTTCAGAATCAAGAAGTCTATAGAATTTACTTAAAGAAAGATGACAAGTATAACAAAACATGTATATTATCTGAAAAAAAAGCAATGACCATAGACTATTTTAATACATTGAGATGGAGCTGTTACAATAGTTGGTGTAAGTTGGTGTGGTGGTTTGATTCAGGAGTCCCTCATACACTCATGTGCTCTGAATGCTTGAGCCCCAGCTGATGGTTATTTTGGCATTAGAGCCTCCTGGAGGAGGTGTGTTGTTGGGGGAGGGCTTATGGGTGTTCCAGCCAGCTTCCCCTTGCTAGTGTTTGGCACACTCTCCTGCTGCTGTTGTTCATCTGATGTTGGCCAGGAGGTGATGTCCAGCCATTACTCACGTCCTATTTTCTCTAGCCATCATGGAGTTTCCCGTCAAGTCTGTAAGGCAAGATAAACCCATTCCTCCAAGAAGCTGCTTGTGGTTGAATGCTTTGTGCCAATGATGCAAAGCAACAGTTGCTATGGAGACAAGTGGAAAAGAGGAAGTAAGGATTCAGAGTGAATCAAGGATTCAATTCTGTAAACCAGTAGTCCTCCCCGCTCTTCCTAGTATGTGTATCACCAGTAATTTTGATATAGATTGTAAATAGTCACTTGATCATTTATTTGAGAGAATGTTACTGAATATTTGTCATATGCAACATTGTTTCCTGTCTGTAGACCAGTGTAGAGTGGAGCAGTAGTTGAGAGATTAGATTTCCTTAGATAGTATGTAGAGTCTTTTAGCTTTCACTACATTCTTGTTTCATACATTTGAAATATATATGTATGTGGATGCATTTCTGGGGGTATTGCTCTTGTTTTATTCATCAGTGTGTTTGTTTTTATGCTAATGCCATGTTGTTTTTAGTATAATAGCTTCATAACATATTCCAGTGTGATGGAGTGGGATTCCTCCAGGTTTCCCCTCTTTGCTTAGATCCAAAGTATACTCAAGGTATTTTCTGGTTCCTTGAAAATTCCAGGATTAATTTTTTTCTTTAATCATAAAAAATGTCTTTGGAGTTTTCACATTAGTGTTAATCCTCCCCAATCTATGAACATGAGATAGCTTTTCATTTGTTGGTGTGTTCTTCAGTTTCTTTCACCATGTTTTACAGTTTTCAATGCATGGATCCTTTAACTCCTTACTTAAATGTACTTCTACATATTTTTGTATTAAAGATTTTTTTGAAATTTTAACAAGCTGTTCATACAATGTCTTTTTATTACATTATATCCCAAAATTAAATTAAAGACGTCATGAGAAGATATGTGTTTGGCACACCTTCCTGCTGCTGTTTGCAGTGCTGTGGCAGAGGAGATGTCTACCTCTCTGCTCATGCCATCGTTTTCCCTGCCAGGATGGAGTCTTCCCTTGAGTCTGTAAACCAAATAAATCCTTTCCCCCACAAGCCATTTTGCTTGTGTTCTTTCTGCATAGCAACAGAGAAAGCTGACTTCAACAAGATGATTATTTATTAATATTTTATTTATACAATATGGTTTATTATTAAAATGTTATTGCTTTTTATATTGATTTTGTAACCTGTAACCTTACCAAATTTGTTTATTAACTCTAATACTTTCAATATCATATTTTAAAATTGCTAAAAGAGTATCTTCTTAACATTCTCACTGCAAAAAAGTAAATCGGTGTGGCAACAAATATGTTAATTAGTTTAATTGGCTCTTTTTACAATGTATGCATAGATAAAAAAATCCATATTGTATCATATAAGTTGTACCACCATTACTTATAAACTAAAAATAAATAAAATATACACAAGTGTACATGTATGTGATATATGCCTACATACATACTCACACATAATAAAACTGTCTTCAAGGAGCTTCCTTCTCTAGATCATAAATACAGTTTAGAAACAGCTTCAAATTTCAATTTCTCCTGAACGAATAACCCTTGCCTATTTTAATCCATCTTACTTATGTCCCTCACTGATGCTTGTTTAGATCATCTCTGATGGAAGGAATTTGTGTATCCATGCAGTGGCTTTGGGATGCTTTTGTTGAGATTAAGAAACTGTCGTGGTTACCAAATCCCTATTTAAACCATGTTTTATTCGGAGGGCATTGCATGCACAGAGGTCATGTCCACAACAACCTCCATGAAGAAGGCTATACATCTCATGTGGGAAAGTTGAGGCACACACAGGTTAAATTATTGCTCAGATGGCTCACTACACAAAGGTCCCTGCCAGAACAAGCTTCTGAGTTATTCAAGTCTGGAAAACTCTTAGCCAATAAATCTTGCATCATGTACCTCAGGAATAACACACATCAAGACTTCATTCTGAGCTACACGTGATAGTACCTGAAGTAAAAATTCCTTACGTCCTTTGGATAGAGGTGCCCCTATCAGACATTTCACAGATAAGGAAAATAGGACTTCAAGATTCCAACCACTTTTGTGCAGGCCATATAGCAGGTGAGTGGTTGATCAGAACCTAGGTAATTCATCCCCAAGTCTATGCACATAGGTATCTGGTCATGTAAATTTCCTATACCCAAGGGAGGCCCTCACTGCTAATTGACAAGCTGCCATGAAGTTTGGAGTTGGATGATAGGTTAACCACTCAGTTCTGTTGGTGGCCTCATTATCAACAATTAGTATTTTCATAAAATTATTTCATTGAATCTTCCTGTAAGCTTCTCAAAAGAGCTATGAATATCATTAGGCATGATGGCTCACTTCTGTGATCCCAGCATTTGGGAGAAGCAGCAGGGCTTCTGTGAGTTCAAGACTCGTGTGGGAATTACATAGTGAGTTAGTGAGTTGCAGGGCAGCCTTGGGTATAGAATGAGACCCTGTCTCAGGAAAGGAGAGAGAATAGAAGAGAAGAGGAGAGGGGAGGGGGAGGAATGGGGAGAGGAGACAAGACGAGAAGAGAAGAGAGATCCCAGATTTAGATCCCATAATCCAAAAATCCATTGTCTCATGGAGCTTCTGGAAGCATCCCTGGGCTTGTTCTTTCCTTCTCCTCCTGAAAAGAAGACACACCTATTCCTGTTACCTATACACACCTGTTTCTTGGGCTGTGTGGGCTCACAGAGATGTCTCGATCAGTCATGTTCACAGTCCAGGTGGCAGTGCCCCTTCTCCTCTGCTTGCCAGCTCCAGTTTCCCAGGAGGTTGGGCTTGCTCCCAGGAGGAGGATTTATGGTTTCAACTTTATCAACCTGGCTCCAAGATACAGTGCCCTCGCCCAGCTGCCTCTTCCCCCATCCATCTTTCCCTGGCTGAAAGAAGCCTGTAAATCAACAAAGGTTATGATTAAGCCTTAGGAACTAGTCTTCCCCATCTCCTCTCTCTTTTTCTCTTTCTCTTAAATAGAGAATTTCTCAGTATAGTCAGTAATTGTCAGAGGTATGCACTCCATAGACAGACTGACAGACTAATTGGTTCAAATACTATCTTTGACAGTTTCCATGAGATTTTGAGTCATCTTTTGATTCAATTGTCCATTTATATATATAAGCTTATATATAGAGAGAACATTTATATATATAAGCATATATATATATGCTTCAAGAATTACTTTGATAAAATGATTACAAATGAAGAACTTAAACATGTTCTTGAGGAATATAAATGCTTAATTAGTCTTAGCTATTGATATCACCACCACCATCATCACCACCATCATTACCATCACCCATACTATGTTTTTCTCCTCAGCAGGTTGACTTCCCAAGAGGATTATCCTTCAATTAGAAACCAAGGACACTGTATTTTAAAATGACTTTGAGCCTGCTGGTGAGCCTTACTTCTCTCAGGGATTTTTTTTTTCACCCAAACTAACACCATCTCTATTTATCATGGCTTGTTTTGTTTAGTTCTTTTTCTCATTTCATATAGATAATTTCCCAGGAATTCTCAAAATGATCTCACATTCTTCTGATAGATGTGATATTATCCTCACTTTGCAGTTGAAGAGATTGCCTATTTTTCAACCTGAATGTGATGTCCTTAGAAGATATGAGAGTGTTAATGGTAACTAAGGTTAATGTCAAGCAAGAACACATGTGAACTACTTAGCATAGTGTATAGAGCATGTCAAATATTTGCTAATAATAATTTAATAATATTGCTAGAGAAGGAGTAATTATTTTCTGCATCAAAATTATTCAGAGAGAAGCAGAAATTGGTCAAAAAATCTTCTGCATTTTCATATGAACTGTAGCCATGCATAGAGAAAGAAGATTGAAGGGCCCTCTAAAAAATGTCTAAAGCTTTCTTTTCTGTCTTAAGCAATGGGAACAAACATGAAATAGCCTGCTGATGACATTTTCCCATCTGGGTACCTAGGAATTTTCTTGAGTTGCTTGAGTCCATCTTAATAGTTGAAACTCTCTCCAAGAAGCCTCCCATGATAACTCCATGTCACCAAACCCTTCACAATGTGACTCTTGTTGGTATAGAACTAGTGGGCAATTGTGCCATTAAAAAAACTTGAAAAGAGATCAATATTGCTGGTTCCTCTGCAAAAGTTCATATTTCAGAGCATGGTCCCAATGGGTGGAATTCTTAAACTTCCCAGTAAGGCCCTATGTTGACATTTTCAGATGCTTCTCTGCACCTGATCCAAGGATACAGCTTAAGCATAGCACCAGAGTCTGACTCACATTCACGAAACATCTAGAGAGTACCTACTCCATGGTGGATGCAAAGAGAGGCTGTGGAGCTAGAGGCATAAAGTGCTCAGTCTGTGTTCTGAAGGAACTAGGATCCTGGGAGGGGGGATGGGGCCAGAGCACTCACAAGGTGGTATTTAAGAAAGGGCTAGAGACACTAGGGCTGGAGAGAGTCTAGGTGTCTGAAGAGCACAGATTTTGGAAGATGGTAATCAGAGAAGGTTTTATTACTGCTTGTGTGATACTCTGACAAGCAATTAATCCTAAACTTTGTGACGCAGGCCTGGATGTACCTCAAGAAGGCTGGCAGGGTGTCTGGAATGGCATCTTCTGTGAGGTTCGTGTTGTTCCCTCATCTACCGTAGGCATCTGTGCAGTAGCAGCTGCCTCCACTGGCTCCCTTTCAGCTTCCATTTGGAAATGGGGCAAGGAGAAGCAGTTAAGTTATGGAAGGTAGAGAATAGAACACACCTTTGAAAACACACACGCTGTAATTAGCATCAGAGTTTCCGTACATTTGGAAAGCTGTATTTTTAACAAGATAATGTAAGGTTAAAGACAAAACAAACTGCACATTATGGTGTATTCTCACAGGGCATGCTTACAGCTCTGTTACAATATGTGTATGCTTGTTGAACAAGTGAAAAGATTGTAGTTAGTGAGAGCCAAGTTTCACACTGCAAGAGAAAGGAGTTATAGATGAGGGAAAGGCTAGAATAATATTAGAGAAATTGGAATTATTAGTATGAATTTATGGTTTAAAATTTCGTATATGTATATGGATAAAATCCATACTTATGTATATATGCATATGTCTCTCAGCTCTGGCCACTGAAATAACAAACAATGCCACCCAAATGATAGTGAGTATTTAGTTTTCAAAATACTTCTCCAATAAAAAGAACCAGGACTCCTTGGAAATGTGGCTTATTTTAGGAATAGGGCAATTTTTAGAAACTGAGCCTGAAATGTCTTTTTGTTGTGTGTGGTGCCAGAACATAGAACATGATCCAAAGGGGATAGGCATGGGGACAGGACATTCGAGTTCAGTGTGCACTTTCCAGTGACCAGAACTAGGACGATTAAAGCAATGAAATAAATGGTGACAAGATTGGTTCATTACCTCTAAAGTAAAATTAATGTCTCTGAGTCCATAGAAAGTACAAATCAATAGCTAAATAAATAAAGGGGAGAGATGGAATAATTCTTTCTACTAAAGAATTCAATTAATAAAAGAGAAGATATGAGAAAAAATAGAATACTTTAAACAACACTACAATAATAATTATGGCAAGAAAGATCTATCGGCGGATGCAAGAAAGTGGTGGGTGAACATGTAAGAAGAAGCAGTGTATTGTTCATTCTTATACCATCACTTCCTAGGGATTAATTAAGTGCAAATAAAACTATTAGCTTTATAATGTCAAACACAGAAGCTGCTGCCTTAACTAAGGGATCGAGATTCATATCCCAATAAGAGATTTTGATATCAGTAACTCTTGATAGAAGGCATTAAGACATATCAAAATAATCATGAGAAAACACTAGATCAATCCCATCTGGGTGATTGTGGTAGTTTCAATAATATCTCCCAATAGAATTTATTATAATTGTATTTATTAAATTGTTAATTGTCTCCAGACTTCTGGCTGGAGGAAGTGTCACTTTGGTCTGGCCTCCTTGGGACTGACCCTTTCAAATTTGGATGCAAAATACTAGGGATAGATATGCAAAAGAAAAGCCAAACCAGGTCTGGCAGTTCTGCATTTTTGTGAATTTCAGTGACACAGTGTGCTTGCTTCTGGAGGTTCTCTCTCTCTCTCTCTCTCTCTCTCTCTCTCTCTCTCTCTCTCTCTCTCTCTCTCTCTCTCTCTCTCTCTCTCTCTCTCTCTCTCCCCTTGCTTCTCTGAAAGGGGACCAGCCTTTCCTTAATCCCCTGGATCTGTTAGTTTCAATAAATACTTTCCTCTCCAAAATTGTGCCTGGTTTTGGAGATTCATCCCAGCAACATGTGGCTGACTACGGCAGTGATATTCTACAAAATAACTGATAATAATACAAAAAAGGTCATGGCAATTTGCTGAGAGTAGATTTTAAGGGTCCTCATCATACAAATAAGTATTGAGGTGGTGAGTATGTTAACTAGCTTGCTTTAGGCATTCCACAGTGTATGCCTACTACCAAGGATCATGCTGTACCACCATGAATATATGCCTTTTTATCTGACAAAAAATAATTAAGAAAAGACTAGAAAGACCTATGGCATCCTTTTTTTATTGCACAACAGCCATGACTACATGACTACAGTAGAATCCAAAGGATCTAAAAATACTAGATACCATGCAACGATGTCTGCCATTGAGTATGGTCACTGTGGTGGTGACTGTTAGTAAAATATATGAGATATTTTTAAAAAGCGAATCAGTTATAATTTCCAAAGTAAAAGGAATGACGTGCAAAAGCCAAAGGAAGGGTTCCAGATTCAGAGACCAAGGAAGTAGTAACTAATGTGACATGGGGTTCCTAGTTACATTCTGGAAAGAAGATTCAGGGCAAAACAGTCAGAATAGAATAATTCTATGGCTAATTTCCTGGTTTTGATCATTGTGCTAGTGTTGAGTTATTATTATTAGAACTAAACATTTTTCTACTTTTTGTAAAGTTTCCATAAGTCTGTTTGAGGAGATGGATGTATTTAAGCTGGTTTAAACATTGCACAATGTGAATATACCAGAATATGACATGACACACTAAAATATGTACACTTTTTCATGTTGCTTGTATCAGTTTGAAACAAAGAAAACTAAGATATTTGATTTGGTTGCTTCCTCCATGGTACCTGGAAGAGAGTAGGAATTTAATCAATTGTTACTATATCCTTGATCAATCCACTTCCCCTCTTGTATCCATGTTTCCTAGCTCCTCTTTCACTTTGGCTTTAATTTTTTTTAAATTTATTTGCAAGGAGGCGAGGGAGTATGGGCGCTCCAGGGCCTCTAATCACTGCAAAGGAACTCCAGATGCACGTTCCGCTTTGTGCATCTGACTTTACGTGGGAACTGGGGAATCAAACCCGGGTCAACAGGCTTTGCAGGCTAGTGACTTAACCGCCGAGCCATCTCTCCAGCTGCACTTTGGCTTTTTATACGACATGAACCATTTGATACTGGGTGAAGTGCTACTCAGAGAATGAAGGACTAGGGGAGAATTGGTAGATATGGGCACTCAGAGGCCTCAAGAGTGGTCCTCAGGTGCCTTGCAAGTCTTGGTGGAGCTCAGTGAAGAAGTGTCCACTCAGGCATCTTGCAGTCACAAGTACAGCTTTGCCTTCTCCAGACAGGGGGCAGCAGACAACTGAGGATGATGCATGCCCAGGGGTTGTGAACTGGCCAGCTGAAAAACTCAGGGCGCTGTCCAGGGTCCTGATATCGCACCTGGTGATACTGGATTCTGGATGTAGGCTATAATTTAATACAGCCCTTAGGGTAACTATCTCTCTCTCTCTCTCTCTCTCTCTCTCTCTCTCTCTCTCTCTCTCTCTCTCTCTCTCTCTCTCTCTCTCTCTCTCTCTCTCTCTCTCTCTGTCTGTCTGTCTCTCTCTCCCTCTCTATCTCTCCCTCTCTCCCCCCTCTCCTTTCTCTGACTATTTGGAAATCCATGTTTAAAAGAGCTGCAGTAACATAGACCATAGACCTCAGTACTCAGTAGTCAACCCTCTCTAAGTGGGTTTTACAAAGTATAGTTCCAAGTCTACCTATATTACAGGAGCTTGTCATGATTACAATTTCTAAACATTGCCTAACAAGACCTATTAAATTAGAATCTGAAGGCAAAGGTTGAGAATTAGAGAGGGAGACTTTAAAAAGATATGTAATTTTAAAAAAAAGTTTCTCTTGGTGATTCATATTCACCCTGAAGTTATAAAATTTATTTTATTTTTAGTCCAAAGTGTAGTATATAGCAGTGTGTTTGGAGCATGTGAGGAAAATCATAAGAAGTTATTATTCATATTTATTTATATCTTTTTAAAGTCTCCCCTTTCCCTTATAACCAAAATACATTCTATACATGCATAAAATGTCAATAAAAATGGTTCAATTTGCAAAATGTTTTACTATATGAATATACATCAGCTTGAGAACATGAATCTCATTCATAAGTAAATATTCATGGACTTATTCTCATGTCTTCTGTTTCATTCAACAAATGCCTCGTGAGCACTCACATGCTCCAGGTACTTGCTAACCGTTCTTCAGCTGTAGTCTTGAATAAGATAAAATGTGAGTCCCCGCGAAACTTTCAGTTTTCTCATAAAGGTGAAGGAGAGAGGCTGGGGAGATGGTCCAGGCAGTAAAGCTCTTGCCATGCAAGCCTGGGGTGTTCCAAGTCCATCAGTCACATATATTCAGTTGTGGTGGTGCATACCTGTCATCCCAGTGCTCAGAGGAGGAGAGAGGTGGGTCCCTGGATCAAGCTGGCTAGTTAGCCTAGCTGAGTTGATGAGCTCCGGGTTCTATGAAAGACCCTGTCTCAAGAAATAAATTGAGAGTGGTTGAGGAAGACTCCTGATTCAACCCCTGGCCTTCACACTCATGGGGTCACACAAACATGCTCACTTGCACAAACAAATGTAAACACACATACACATGCACACACCAAAGGGTGAGTCAGGAATATTCTTATATTTGCTGCAAGTATTTTTAACATAAGGATTGAATAGTTGTAAAATCTTAGGAGCCATTTATTTTCACATATCCTGAGCAGGTGTAATTTAATATGCAAAGCCCACTTGTGCCTCTGCAGTTAAACTGTCCACGTTTCTTCCTTTCGGGATGTGCTGTGTCCAAGAACCCTGCTGGTCCCAAGAGGTTTGCTCTATGTCTGCTCCCCGCCATCCTTGCTCCACTTGCTATTCATACTCGGAAACTCTCTTGAGACATCCTTAGAAAAACAGCAAGGAGCCCCGCTGTTCTGCCACTGCGATGGTAAATGAGTGTGTGTTTTTCCAGTTCTGCAATCTTCTATGGAAGAGCTGAAAAAAAAAGTAAAGTGGTTTCCTTCCCCCCAACTCACATACTTTTTTTTTAATCAAAAACGCTGTTTTGTACCCATCTGGTGTTCTCTTCCCAAGAAGAATTTATTATTAGATTGGCAAGTCCCCCAAACACTGAATAAGAGAATAAAGAACCATGTGTGCTACATGGTAGATTGGAGGCCTCTTGGCATAATGTGTGAGTTCCTGCATATCACCATATTTTACAGTAACACTGATGTTTTCACCCCACGCTTTGGAGTCAGGCAAATAGAACTCATATTTCAACCTAAACTCCATTTGCTTAGCACAGATGATTGCATCACATTCTTCAGAGCCGCCTCCCTCCTGAGATCTCTCACATTTAATTCAAACCTTCCTGCCCCCCATGCCAAAGGATGTTCTCTAATCACTGTAAACTGGTCCTAAAGGCCATTGAAATTGTCACCTATTGTAGACTCCACAGGCAGAGTGATATCACAAAGCAGATGGATCTTGGGCAGCAAAGACATTCCCTAAGTAAGAAGAGTACTGATGATTTAACAATTTGGATTGAAAATGACATATGATGCTGTGTAGTAACGGCAATGGAGCAGCAAGTCTGCAGTTTGAGGGTAAGAAGTTCAGGTACATGCCCAGGTCAAATTGCTCAGAGGAGATCACCTATCCATCCATGAAAGCAGGACTTAATAAGCTTCTGCTCAGTATCAGTCACCGGGCCTGAAGCAATGGGGAACAAAACACCAGAAATGGAACTTATAACCAATAGCAGAAATGCCTGGTCCTGCTGGCATGGAGCTGAGGGCATCACATCTTGCCTTGGCCTGTCCTTTGGGGCTTCTGTAACGGACACTACCAAACAGGTACTCATAAACAATAGAACTTAGTGTCACACACTTCTGGAGTCTGAGAAGTCCAAATCAAGGTGCTCAGAGATTTGGTACCTGATGAGGGCATAATTCCAAAATGATGTCTACATGTTGTGTCCTCAGAGAGTAGAAGGGAGATCATTGTTTTTTTTTTCATAAAGGCACTAATTCCATTTAAGAGGGCTCTGACCACATGACTTAATCAGCTCTTAAAGGCTCTACCTTCCAACACTGTTACCTTAGAGCTTAGGTTTGCATATATGGATGTTGGGAGGGGGAGGGAGAAGAGAGCATCAATCAGTATTCAATCCACAACACACCTCATTTTCAGGTCTCAACAAAACTTCCAGAAAGTAAATGATATAGAAAATGAGGCAGAGATGAGGAACAGTAACAGAAAGGAAATGGGTAGTGTGGCATCAGGCAAAGGTGGGGTGAAGGGGTCACAGATATGTGTGATGGAGGCGAGGATGAGAGGTACTGGTAGGTGTTAGGGTTCATAGTCAAGAGATCAGAACTTGCAGAGGTTTGATGGTGAGGCTGATGACAGGGCTCACAGAGAGGAGAGGACAGGAGCACCACAGCAAGACCTGCAGTTTAGGAACACTGGGACTTCTGGGAGAAGCACCTGACAGAACCCAGGCAGCATGGAGGCCGGGAGGTCAGTTCTGGTGATGGGTGATGAAGGCTTACATTAGGGCACTGATAGTCCTCATAGATTGAAGGGAAAAAACTTGGGTTTTCTGAGCATATTTCTAGGTTCTTATGTCTGAATAAATGCTCAATAGGGATAAAAGACAAAATGACATTTTATGATCAAAGGATTGTGGTTCTCTAGCCTATGTACTTGGATCTCCTGGAGAATTGAAAGTTCTACACACACACACACACACACACACACACAACTAGGCATCTTTGTATCCCTATTTATGAAGATTCCCTAGTGATTTTATTTTTATGGTTGAGATATGAGTCAAATCTGAGGCTGTAAACTCTGGTTCATGGGACAACTATGTCCTGTCATCTGTGTGTATTTAATTGAAAAAAAAGAGAGAGAATGATAGATTCACATGTATTTTTTTTAAAAAAATAAGCCATCCTTCATACAGGTTTCTGTTCTCCTTAGTGGTTACATTTTTCCTAAAGAATAGCACAAAGACATAGTCAGGAAATTAATACTCATACAATCTTTCTTATTTGAGTGTCTCCTGTTTTAGTTGTGTTCATTTCTTTGTTAATTAAGGACTCTATATTTCATTATGTGTAGATTCCTGTTTTCAACAACACTGCCATCAGGAAAATGAACAGCTCCAACACACCAAGGACCCGAATGCTGCCCTTTCGTGGTGTCTGTCTGTCTCCCAAGTCCTAGAACATTCTCACTTCCCTCTTCCATGTTGCTCAACATTTAATTGCAGCATCCCAACGCTGAGAAGGAGGAAAAGCAATTAAATGTTGGCACCTCATTTCATTCCTGATGCTGATGCTTCCTGACTTCATCTTGTCTTTGTCAGTCTTCAAACAATTAGGAATTCTATTGATTTTTTTCAAAGATACAACTTTCATTTCATTGGTTATCTATTGCTTTCTTATTTTTTAGCTTCACTGAATTCTGCTGTTATCTTTCTTTCCTTCCTTTTGCTTTGCGTTTATTTTGCTCTTCTTTTTCTCCTTTTTGCTTAAATCTTTGAACTAAGAGCTAAACTTATTGATTTCCTTCCTTATTTCTAATGAATTTCTAATTTATGCTATTAATTTTCCTCTCCATTGGCTTTAGCTGTACCTCACATATTTTTAATTCTGTAGATTAAAAAAATACTTATGTACTTTCTCTTTGGCCCATGGATGAGATAGAGATACGTTGTTTAATTCTTGTGTGTTTAGGGATTTTCTCATTGCTCTTCTGCTATTGATTTCTATATGTCATTGTGGCCAGGGAATATATTTTATAATTTGAGTTATTAAAAAGGATTCAGTTGAATTTTATTTAAGGACCAAGTATGGCATCTTTTTGAATGTTTTATGAATTTAACTGAAATAAAACAGTGTACACCACTTGTGTGAAGTGTCCCATGTCTATCAGTTAGATCTTCTGCTGTCTGTGTTGTTCAGAACTCCTATTGCCTCATCTTTTCACTCTGATATTTCTATCAGCAGTGAGAAAAATGTAATATAGCTCTTTTCTTGCCTTTCAGTGCTATCAATTTTTGCTTCATATATTCTTTGATTCTGCTATTTCATTTATGCATTTAGGATTATTATGTCTTCCCAGTAGACTGATAGTTTTATCATTTTCTCCTACCTTTGTCAGTATTTAAAATTTTTCTTTTTTTCTGAAATCTACCATCCCATCACACTTGACCAGGAGACTCTGAATTATACTTAAATATTTATTTTAGCAGGAAATATAAGTCTTGGTCCAATTGTGTAGACTATAATTCCAAAAGAAATTTAGGTTCTAGAGCTTTTGTATTGTTTTTGGTTTTCCTTATTTTTATGGTGTCCCAAACATTCTCATTTCTCCCTGCTGGTGTTGCCTGATGAGAGTTAAGATTTCCCTTCTTCCAGTGCCCTGGTATCTGTGGACTGAAAAGTGAGGTCCAAGAGTAGGAAGCCTCCCTGCCTGCAACGTCTGCTTCCCCAGCCAGATCTGCCTGCCCATGCTGCTCATCAGAGAAGGGAAAGTTCTGGCCAGTGAACAAACAGGCGGTTTCAGCTGTCGTGGCATTCAGCTTACCTCTGGTGGTATCAGAGAGCCTCTTGTGTGATAAAGTGGAGGAATGACTCCACCTGGGGCGTTGCTAAGTCATAGGTCAAAAACATTAGTTTGGAGTGGCCTTCTTTTGCAGGTTTAAGAATGCAAGATGTCCAGCCATTGTTTTGTTCCTCCAGTCTTGGGGTCTCAAATATGAATTCCTCCTTTCTGCTCAAATCTCCCATATTTATTTTGTGATTTTTAAGCATTTATATTTTTGCTTAATATGTATATGGGGGTGATGGGTATAGGAACAACCAGGCCTAAATTATGTTATCTGAACTAGAAGTTAAGTTCTATAATCTTGCATTGGAATAGCCATCCGTAACCACTTTGCTAGGCACCTGCAGCCTCAGATTCTGATGTTGACTCCTTTAAATTACCCAACATGTCAGTGCCAAGAAAGAACTCTGTCTTGGCCACCATGACATGTTGGGTAATTCAAACATGTTTAGCGTATTGCTCTGAATTTCATGATCCTGCATAAGTTCTGCAGCTATCTGCTCAGTGAGCTTGCGATGCACGTGTAGCAACAGAATCAGATCCTTTATGATAGAAGCCATAAAAGGCAACGTCTTCACTTTATACTAAGACTCTAATCTTGCTGCTCCAGAAGAAAAGGAATGAAGGAACATACTTTCTTTAAAAATTGTTTTTTGTGCCAGACACTGAACTTCTCAAACATTTATTCCCCACATTTTTCAACTTTTACAGATGTGAATATCACCAGGAATCTTTGCCAACCTACTGAGAGCTGATACCCTTAGATTCACTATGCATTACTGAATATTTTCAAAAATCACCATTTCATTGAGCATTCAATAGTTTTAGCCTGTGACAGCTCCCCATTTTGTAGAACAGAAATCTAAAGCATAGAGAAATTAATTATGTTTCCTAAAGTTGCCCTGTGAGCAACATAGCTAGAATTTTAATCAGACAAGTATCACGCTTATTGTGAGATGTAATTAGCTCTCATAGGGCACTAGAAAAGGCATGCAGTCAGGAGACTTCCAGTATGAGGTCATTTTACTCCATTGACAAGAGAACTGGTATTTGAAAGGAAGAGACAAACTATGTCTCAAGATTTGAATCTCTGTGGCTAGTACCTTTTCTCTCTCCTCTGAGTTTTTGGACTGATTTACAATTCCATCGGAATTTCTGTGGGGTGTAAAAAATAACACACATACCTTATGATACAAAACAGAGATTAGTAACCTTCCATTTTCTTCTTATCTCCTGCTTTTCTGTTAAAGAGGATTTGAAGAGAGGATTCATTTTGTTCAAGTCAGGGAGGGGAGCATTCTCATACCGGTTAACATCACATGGTTTCCAATCTGCTGAGGTCACTTTTATCTAGAGATTATCAACCCATGCTCCTAACTAATCCCCAGTCCTGGGGGACCAGGGAATGTGATGGTACATTTATTTATAGCTAGGGTTTTGTGGAGGCAGGGAGCACGTGATTCCCTTATATTCACAAGCAATTTTCCCATCTGCTCCTCAAGAATACAAGAGGATGGACAAGACTTTCAAACTTTCATTCAGCAGAACAATTAGGAGTCCTGGAGATAGTTTTCTCTTTCTTTAATTTTTGATTTTTTTTGAGACACTACCTCATGTAATCTAGGCTAGCCTTAAACTCTCTATGTACCTGAAACTGGCCTTGAACTTCTGATCCTCTTGCCTTCACCTCCCAAGAGCTTGGATTGTAGGGACACACCACCTCACATAGCCTTGGCCTGGGAGTAGTTTTCTAATAGGGATGGACAGTATGTAGTGGATGTGTGCAAGCATTAAGAATATGCTATCACTTGCATATATACACTTGCATACATTTCTGTGTTTCCTTCAGCTTGAAAGTGTGTGGACATTTAATATTTGCAATTGTGCAAGAAGGAGATAGGTGTTAGTTCTACAGGAAGGTTGGTGGATGGAATGATTGTGTCACAAGATATGGTTTGTGTGGACCATAAATTGCGTGTGTGTGTGTGTTCTCGCTAATTTCACAGTGTGAGTGATTAATGTGAGTAATGCATGGCCTCTGTATGAGTATGGCCATGCTTAGGGTAATCTATGTGTTTTCCTTTTCATCTTCAGGGATGATTTCTTCAGAGAGAGGGAAAAATCCCATGTTTAAACCTCTGACTTCTCTCTTCATGTAGATTAAGTTTAAAGTGAGATAGAGAAACACAAGTCTGATTTGTAGAAGAGTTTATAAACTCCCTAAGCACCATCTTAAACTAAACTGTATCCAAGAGAAGAGCAGAGCCAGAAATCAAGCCAGAGCTTGTAGACTGTCTGTCTTTTTACACGTTGACCGTGGGCAGAGCCATAAGAAACAAAGCAATGGAAGACTCACTCCTGAGAGCCAGTTAGGGACAAAGGAGGTGAATTCTATCATGATGCTTCTTTATTTGC
The DNA here is from genome assembly GCA_004024765.1 of Zapus hudsonius. Lineage (NCBI taxonomy): Eukaryota > Metazoa > Chordata > Mammalia > Rodentia > Dipodidae > Zapus > Zapus hudsonius. The sequence goes on from PVHP010006601.1 coordinate 50,669, forward strand.
ACATTTTTCATAATCCAGTTGTTCATAGGTGAACAGGTTTATGTCTGGACTCTCAATTCAATCTCATTGGTTGGTCTGCTTCCCCTAGTATTCTGTGCATTCAGGTTCTGCTTGCATGAAACTGGTTCCAGATACAATTCAAGAATCTTGTCTCTTTGGAAAAAAGCTTGGAGCCCAAGTCCACCCCTGACATATAGAGTCCCACGACTGTTTCTTCATCAAAGTTCCTTAATTCTTTGATCAAATACGTTGTGGGAGGAGACTCCAGTCCCTACTGCTATATAAGACATGTCTCTCAGAAAGTTCCTTCTTCCTTGGAGATCATTTTTACCTATGTGTAGCCTTTCTTTGTCCCTTGGATCTGTGCTGAATCAATGATGTTTTCTTAGTTTGGGAGAGTAGCACCTGCTTGACCTGAGTTCATACCTCCAACTTATCACTAATTATGAAATCTTAGGCAAGGACTTTTCCTGAGTTACAGTTTTTCTACATGAAAAAAAAGTCGAGACAATGTTCATACCTCAAAAGGGTTGCTGGAAAGATCCAGTAAGATGAAGACTTTGAAGTTCAACATAACTCCTGCATCATCTTAGCTTCTCAACTGACAGTTTCCCTCTTCTACAACAACACTCAGACACTCAAAACCATCAAATCTTCCTTAAGTTTAAGCAGCCACATTTTCTTCACTGGTACTGCTCTTCATGTTATTTTTACTTGACAACCCTTCAGGATTCTGTCGTCCATCTATATGGGCTTCAGTTTATTCAAGCCACTTGGACGGAGTGGTGCTCAGATCCAAGCACAGTGCTGTGGGTGTGCAGTGAGCATCGCAAAGGGACCAGCATGCTCTCCTCCTTTGGAATGAACAAGTATCTCTATTAATTTCATGCCAGGCTGTCCTGGGTCTCCAAAGACACAGCCTGTCGCTGCTATGCTGACTCATGGCACAATCCAATCATGATGTCATTAAGGAAGTTCACAGTCTCTTCCAGTTCTCCCTCATCCAGTATTTGAATAGGTAATTTTTGAGACAAAGGGGACGAGTACACATTTAATCACAAGAAATAAAAGTCATCTTCCTTACCCAGGTCCCATGCAATCTGCTTCCTGCTCATTTCTTATTTCCCATCACTCTCTCCTCACATCTTACCCTCTAGTCTCTCTGCTCTGTAGTTTCTTCAGCTCGCCAAGGCTGTTCCCAGCTCAGCATAAAGTATTTCCTCATCCATGAATGCTGCAGACTCCTATGACCCCCCCTCACAAAATCCATCTTCTTCCAATTGTAGATTCTTCCCAGACTCTAACCACAAACCTCTGAAGAGTTGACTCCCATCCACCTCAACTTCATTTTACCTCATTTCACAACACTGGGCACAGTAGGTAGTTATCTTACCAATGCATGTGGCTGGGTTGGACCTCCTGAACTCAACAGAGCAAGAAGAAATAGCTTATCAGTTAGATTCTTCTCAGAATCCCCAATGCTAGCTTAATGCATGGCATAGGTTAGATCTCTAGTTGCTAATTTCAGAGTGGAAGAATATAAATAAGCATGCATGAGTGTATTCCCATTGTATATAATCTACTTGGATCAGGCCTCGTGGAAGGAGCCTCTCCATTACCTGTTTTGTGAATCAAACTTGCTCACCCACCTTCCTTGGTGCTGTGCCATCTACCTATGTGCTAGGTGTGTTACTGTCAGTCAAGTTACACACCAAAAAAATCCCAATGCAGGTAAGAACCAAGATGAGGACACAGTGAGATGTTAAAGACTTCCCATCATTTCACATATGCTCCAGGGCTCATGGGAGAATGTTGTAGGATGAGCTAAGTGGTCCAGTGCAAATTCCATCCCATTTAAAGAAAAGGAAACCAGTGTATCTTCCTTTATTGTATTTTGGGTTTGATGGGTGTAAACTCCAAAACTGACAGTGAACAATGACAGCAGCAATACTAATGAAATATTAATAATGAAAATTATTTCTAATCTGTCGAGTAGGAATCATATTAGACTGTGGAATAATGGCTCAACCCAATAATTGCACAAGCCTTCCAGGCATTGTACAGATAAAGTGGCTGAATTCACAGAAGGCACCTAGCATCATGGCTGGCACATCACACACTCAGTAAGGCTCATGAATTACTGTTGCTATGGAGTTTGCCATTACTAGGTTGACTGAACACCCACTGTTGGCCAAACACTCAGGTGAGTGTTTGCCATGGTAATTTCCTCTCATCTTTCTGAAGAACCATCTCTTTCCTGCTCTGGCTGTTTCCTCCTGAGCATCGGCATGTGAATTAGGGTATAAGCATAACTTCTGGCTGCTAACTTCCCATCTCCATGTTTGCCTCTGCAGAAGCTGAGTTATTCTCCATGGGGAGGTTAGGTTGACTGTATATAAGGATCTCAGTCTTTCTCTTGATCTATTTAAAAATATTTTTATTTATTTGCAAGCAGAGAGAGATAGAGAGAAGAGATACAGAGACTCCAGATGTGTGTGTCACTGTGCATCTAGATTTATGTATGTACTTGGGGTCATTAGGCTTTTCAGGGAAGCACCTTAACTGCTGATCCATCTCTCCAGCCCCCTCTCTCTCTCTCTCTCTCTCTCTCTCTCTCTCTCTCTCTCTCTCTCTCTCTCTCTCTCCTTTGTGAAAGGAGAAGCTTGGTGGCTATGTGTATGTTCTCAATAGTTTCTCCAAACTTTATCCCCAGAGTAGTCCCTGGTTTCTACCTCTGGACACCATTGTTTAGAGCATTGTCTCTCACCCCAGCACCACGTCATCTGATTTTATTTTGCTCCGCAGAACTCGTTATATAACATTGCATTGTTTGTTTTTAATTCTCTGGTGGATATTCACATCTGTACATTCTCTCTTCCTCCTCATCGTCCTCTCCCCCTCCCCCTCTTTCTCCTCCTCCTTCTTCTATGAAACGGTATTCTGTATCCCTGGAGCCAAGAATGGAACCTGTTAAGTAATGGGAACTCATAAATACTTGATGTCTAAACATGGTTCTCATGTTTTATCATTTACCTCAGCAGTGTAAGCTCAGAGGGTAACAGTCTTCCCTGCTCTGTGGCATCGCACTTTGAATACCCACTCTTCTGTGTAGCCAACCAGCTCTGTGCAGATGCTAAGCTCAGCCCAGGGAATCTGTGGCCAGATGTAACAGACTCACTCCTGACACTCACAGGAAGTGGCATTTGGATCTTCAAACAAATGACATATGCACACAGGATTTGCCCAAGGATACATGGGTATTATGGTCAGAAAGCAATATATGCTAATGGCATTGTTACTGACACTTGTAGTCACACACACACATTCAATGACAAATAGCAAACAATTGTTAAGTGCAATTACATTTGTTACATATCCTGGCTTTATATTTTTAAGAAAGTGTCACATTGTTTACAATGTTGGCAATACTTATTCTTGTCTGAAATTTGTTTAAGTGCAAATAGGTTTGTTCACTCTCAGTGCATAAACCCTCCACTCAAGGCACATTTTTCCAGGGTTTCGTAGTTAATGAGCATTGCAATTTTTGGAACCTGGGGCAGAAGGTCCAGGATCCCCCAATTTAGTAGAAGTCTATGGGCTATATATGTTGAATCATCATGTGGGAATAAATTGGCTCTGGTTGAAATTACTGATGCAGAGTAACATTTCGAGGTAAGCTCTCCATTTCCCTTAATTTCCATTTAGAGAAGTCTCATTTATTTCAAACTGGAATAAGAGGAAGAATCTTTCTAGCTGGGGAATACATTTTATCATTCACTTTGCATCTTGCCTCTGATTTGTGGAATGCTCAATCTTCCTCAAATAGTAACAACCATCCATGTCTTACAGTTGACCATCTCCAGCTTATCTACCTCAGGGACCCACTTACATTTTCCTTGGATATAGATACTGAATGGTTACTGTGCAGATGTGGAGACTGAGGTTCAGAGACTGATTCACACCAGGTCACCCAGCTTGAAAGGGGCAGGAAGGGCTTCAGGCTGCCGAGCCATGAGCTCTTTCCAGGGACTCCCACTCTTTCTCTCCCCCACCCCTCCTTCCTCAGGCAGTTCCTTATGCTTCCCTTGAGCAGAAACTCCTGAAGAAGAAGCTCCTATCTGCTGCAGCTCCTATCTTGGCTGCTAGGAACAAACCCTTGGCTTTCTCCTATACCGTTGGAGCTCCCACCATCAGCCCTGAGGATAGAGTCAGAGGAGCCATTTTGCTGGCTTAACTAGAAGCCATCATCATAACACACCATTGCTAATTCCCCTCCAGAGTCCCCTCATAGCCAGTTTTAGTAGAACATAGGGAATGCCTTCTTTTTATCTTTTTAATTTTTATAAGGCAAAATACATAAACAAAAGGAAGGAAAGAATCAAACTTAGATCTGCTTTTGAAATGCCTCCCAGTCCTCTCTGGCTCGTTTTTAATCCCTGACAATTACTGGTTAAGACTGAATATTGCTGTCATATCAGAGAAAGCCAACACAAAAATAGTGTGATGAGTTCCCATAGACATAATGTTCAAACCAGAGGCCATAAGGCTGAATGCATGGCACAACTCCTCATTATAAATGAGTCCAGGGTCCAAGAATGACCACACAACCCAAGTGTCTTGGCAAGACCATGTTGACTTCTGCAGAAGGGGGCACAGCCATAAAAGTCAGACAGGCTGGCACACTTAACAGACTTCTTGCTGGGTTTTTATCTCCTAACACTATGGCCTTTCTTAGCCTTGCTCTGATTAGTCAGAACTTTACTTCACACTCTTACATGACTGGCTAAGAGATAAAAAGATGCAATTTCTGGGGAAACCTAAAAGAATAGAAGCTTCAGGGACCTTTATACTAAATGCAGAAATAGAAGCTTTGCTTTTAAGGATTGTTGACTCTCTGGTCTCCAGGATGGCTGACTCAGGAAGGGAGGGGGTCATCCTTCTGGAATTTTCCATTTTTAATTCTCACAGAACAGCAACCCCCTCCTTATATTTCTCACACTCTGGACCCCACCATCAAGGACCTCAGAGATGAGATGACCTCAGCACTTGGCTCACAAATCCAACCAGAACACACTTCCATGTCAGTCTAGAGAAGTCCCCACTTGAGATTCTAGTCCCCCATCATCTCCGTGCTGTCACCCACTTCCTTCTCTTCCTCTCATCCTCCCCCACTTCTTTCTTTGTATGATAGCCTTTTGCCCAAAGACCCACATTTCCTCATTCTTCCCAGCACTATTTCCCCTGCCACTGAATCTGGGCTGTCCTATGACTTTCTTTGCTGATAGAACAGTCAGGAGTGACCCAGCTTTGGTTTAAAGCCCCAGCAAGAGAGGCTCTCACATTCCTACCATTTCAACCCCTTCTTTTGGAACCACAGGGCAGATGTATCTACAGCCCCAGATGAGCCAGCTAAATGACCACAAATAAGTCACTCCTCCAAGCCTGATGTATGAGTTGAAGCAGGAAATCTCCAAAACAGAGTTACAAATTGATGAGTTGATTGGCAGTTCAATCAGATTTAGGCATACGCCAAGACTAGAAAAACCAAGCAAGCAAGCCAAGTCAACCTGTAGAGCTGCATGCTAACTAATCAGCATTATCCCAAGCTACTAAGTGTGTGTTGTTTCTACACAGTAATAGCCTTCATGATTTCCTAAGATCTTCACAAGATCCCTTTAGCCCTGACAAATTTACTCAGCTTTCTTCCTCCAATGATGCCCCTGTGACTGACTGTGGCAACCAGGATAGTTGCTTCCCTAATATTTCTTCTCTAACTAAATGGTCCAAAGGATAGCTGCCTTCCTCCATCAGCTCCACTCCCACCCCAGGCTAGAGAAGAGCATGGCCCCACTCTGAGCAAAATCAGAGCATATTCTATCCAAACAAAAAAAACCCCTGTGAACCAAGCCTGAGTCATTAGGACCCTTCCCAGGACTTTCATAAGTGGAGGACGAGCACAAACTTCTCTCCAGACTAGATTGTGAGGATGGGAGCTTGAAACTGCCAGAGCCCGACTTCTTGGCAAATGGAGAACATGACCTAAAAGAACCCAGCTGGAGGGCCAGAGAGGCTTTAATAGGAAGAGGGTGACCCTGGCCCCCAGTGTCAGAAAAACCTGAGTTTCCTGTGAACTGGATGTGGGAACAAATACTGTATTCTATTTCCCTAGGCTAGTTTGAGTTAGGTCTGTGTGAGCTACAGACAGATTTCTGAGTAAAGCTTTACACCATGATGAGTGATCTCTGAGCCTTAAAACCAGTAGGAAAGTCTGGCCTGCAGAGTTGCCCCTAGACTCGGGATATCCTAATTCGAGTGGAGCGGGCATCTGGAAGTCTTATTATCATATAAATTTCCTTGTCTTTATTGGTTCAGAACATATCAGCTGTGACTGGCAAAAGCTGGAATGTACATCTGAGTTGTTCAGATAAACCGCATGGACAGTTCCCTAGGGAAGTTCATATTCAAGTAAGGAGAGAAGATTTGAGTTGCTGGTCCGTTCTGTCTCTCCCAGATACTGGAGTAAAGGTGCTATGAGAACCTAGGGGAGATTGTGGAAACCCATTGTGAGAACAGGACAGAGGGAGATCAGCCCATGGTAAGAAGCCAGGTGAGAGCAGAGGTTATGTTTACACTCTTTCTCAAAGAAAGGATGTGCTGTGGAGAAATGTTAGTGGCATCAGGGATGAAGGATGAAAGGGGAAGGATGCTTACAGAGGTTTGCAAGAGCCAGACCAAAGGAACTTTAGGGATCGTGGTAACAGAGCATTGCTTTGAGTTTGTCCTGAGAGTAGTGGGGAGTTGGGGGAGGTTCTCAATCATGTTTCAGTTGATCATATGTGTGCTTGAGGAAGATAGGTTTAACATCAGTGTAAAGCACAGCTTAGCTGAGAGTGGAGAGAGTCAGGGAAGAGAGATGGTCTAGTAACCTAGGAGATGTATAAGGAAGATGTTAACTATACAAGGAATTGATACTGGGTTCTGGAGACAGAGAAAGAGGAGGAATAGAGAGATATTAAAGAGGCAAGAAGCAAAAGGAATTGAATGCCAATGGAATGAGGGAGGGAGGGCTACCAAGCTACCCTCCTCCATGGCACACGAGCCCTGAACATCGGTCCCACAGGCAGGCAGTGTGCAAGCCTCCAGTCCAAAGCCAACAAAGCCATTACACATGAAACTTTGGACAAGAATGGCAAGTAGATCTTGGCCTGTAAAGTCCTGGCTGACTTTGTAACTATGAACTTCAATATTTGTCTCACACGTCTCTAAAACTGCCAAAAATATTCTCCTACTGTTCCTCTGTGGCAAACAAACCAACAAGTTCTTTGAGAGAAAAGCAGCCAAGATTGTTGGACTCCCCTTTCCTATCTCCCTTCTTGCCAAGACCTTGGCACCTAGCGTCCTGGCCGGCCTGGGTGCTCTCCAGTGCCCTAAATGGCTGCTTGGTCGTCATTATTGTCATGGCTGATTCAGCCTCCCTGGCTGCTCTTGGCAGGTGGGTTCATCTGATACAGGCTACTCCAACTTGGATGAAATTGAGAGTTGTAAGTTCAATCACATCTAATTCAATGACATTAACTGTCTGCTTTAGTGCTGTCAATGCCCCCCGTGGGGGATGTGGGGGAAAATATTACCAGAGCACTCAGAGTGACCAGGAAGTGCATGAGGTGCTTTGTGCAAAATATAAGTATTATTCCTCGGCAGTTAAGTGAAATGGCTCTTCAGACTGCCTGGGATTAAATTCAGAATGTAGTTCTTAAACTGGAACAAGTTGTTTGGCTACTCTCTGCCTCAAGACAGATGACCTATAGAGTCTCACTTAGAAAATGAAAGCAGGGGCTGTGGGGAAGGCTCAGTGGTTAAAGGTGCTTGTTTGCAAAGCCTGCCAAGTCTTCCAGCCCAGGTTCAATTACCAGCACTCATGTAAAGTCAGACTCAAAAAGTGTGCATTTGTCTGATATTTGTTTGCAGGAACAATAGACCTGGGTATATACACACACACACACACACACACACACACACACACACACACACATTCTCTCTCTTTCTCTTTTTCTTAAAAGAACTACTTTTAAAATATTTTTAAAAGGCAAAAGATAACTTTATTCTGGGATTATTGTAAGCAACAGATGACATAAATCTGTAAGCCTCATGGAGTAGTTCTTCACTGTTTTGTTAATCAATGATGGGATGTGCCGTTATATCATTTATGTAACTACAGCACCCTGAGAAAATACCACTGATTCTGTTACTCAAATTATGATACTGAAGTGAGAGAGGGAGAAAAAGGGAAAAAAAGGAGAGGGAGAATAAGGAAAGAAAGAAAGAGAGAGAGAGAGAGAATATGACTCTGAGCCTGAATAGGATGATATATGTACGAGTGTGGGGCATGAGGTGGCCAGCAACATAATCAAGCTTATGCTATTCTGAACACATCACGGGAAAGGAAGAGAAGGAAGGGAATCATACTAATTAGATGATTATTGTGACAGGGAGAGAAGGCATAAGGGCCTCCCATGGGTTAACAGAACCAGAGCTAGAAAAGAATGAATGAACTGAGATGCTGTAGGAAGGAAGGTGATCTCAGTACCAAATTTATTGTTGAGTTTAAGTCAAGGTGACCTTTAAAGTTCACATCTGGACACTGGAAAGCTGTTAATGAGTGGCAAATTTCTCCATGTGAGGATAAAGGAGGGCCCAGAAACTGACCTAACTTTGTTTGTTTCTCTCTGACTCCATCTTACATTTTGGTATTTTTTCTAAGTTCTCCTGAGTCATTTTTCCCAACAATTAACTGGGATTCCAGGAACCGAGGCTTAGTTGGTGAACAACTCATAACAAAGGGCCAAATTAGGCCAGCAACCATGACCTTGGTGCTGAGGAAGCTCACGTGGCTGAGGCTGAGAGACTGATCAACCAGACCATGGGAGCCTAGACTGCTCACCATGATAACCTCCAACCCTTGGTCTTCTTCCTTTCTCCTATGTAACTCTGAGAGTGTTGTAAACACCTTGAAGCCAGCTCCTGGGACACTAGTCCTTTGTAGACCAAGTTCCTCTTTCCTTCACTACTGCTCATCTCCCTGACTGG
>PVHP010006602.1:0-59824 GCA_004024765.1 Zapus hudsonius
GTGAGACCCTACCTCGAAAAACAAGACAAAAAAGAGAGAGATGAACTTAACCATAAACATTTCCTTGGGGGAAGGAATTGTCTTCTACTTTTAAAATATTTTCCTGAGCCAGTCCAGTAAGTAGTTTTTATCTTTTCAAAATTAGGTTTAGAAAGAAATATGGTGTTACTCTTATATTAAAATGCAATAAGAATTGTTCACTAGGTCCATTCATCTTATTTTTAAATTGGGTAGGACACCCGATATAAAAGCAGTCAATATTTGACAGCGTGGACTGAACAAATTAAAAGAATACTATGAATGTATTCATATTTTTTCTATATTGAGTAAACAATGTAACATAGATACAATGTAAATAAAATGTAAAAAGCAATACTTGTTTTTCCTTGTGTTATACAATTATTTTCTGACTTATCAAAGGAATATTTAGTACTGGGACTAATAGACCAGTCTGTAAGTAGATGAAAAACACTGGCATGTAATTAAACAGAAGCCAAGCATTATGCACTGTCCTAACTCAGTTCTGATGTAGTCAGGCTGTGGGAAGTTGCATGGTGGAAAAGCCTGCAGCCCCATTGGTTTGTTGTGCCAAGGGTGCCCTACCCACTCTCATGGGAATTCTAGCATCACTGTCACGTGAGTCCCAACTTTACTCCACCTAAGCAGCAAGGTGGCTGCTTTCTCCCAGCCTGGGTTCAAGTCTCATGTTCAGTAACAGAGTCATTCAGACTAGATTTAAAGGCACGTCTACCACAGATATGCAAGTGTTCCCCTCATGGCACATGCTCACAATGTGGTTTATAAAACAAAACCACAGTTACTCACATAGCTTTGTTCTACATAGTTCTGGGAAGGACAACTCACGACTAAAGAGACCTAAAAAGTTTTCTGCTAAAAAACATCTCCAACGTCCAGTTATGCAGTAGCACTAGTTGATGAAGGAAAATGTCGTTTTTGCACGTTTAAGGAATTCTCTATCATTAAGTATTACAGGGTGGGAAAATGGTATCCGTGCATTAAGACAAAGCACTCCACACACTGCACCTTCTCCTGTCACCATAGAAATCTGTAGAAAGTGCTGCTCAGCCCTGGCTGGGCAACGTGGCCTGTAAGCAGAATACAGTTCCTGAAACGGCGGGGATTCATACCCAAGCACAAGGGAGATATCGCTGACAGCCCCACTGTTGAATAAAAGAAAGGAAAATGTCACTGGTAGAGATTTAAAAATATTTAATAGTTCTAGAAATCCAAAATGTGATTCGTACAAGTTAAGTGCCACATAAAGCAGGTGTTACTTTTGGGAAAATGCAGGTGATACTGAAAACAGCACTGAGGTATTTTTTTTTTTAACTGAAGGAAACAAAGTCGTGCTAATTATTTTTACATTTATAAAACACACATTGCTACTGCTTGGCTCTTCTGCTATAACTTTAGGCTCTGAATACCTTACAAGAGGCTCTGGGAAAGAGCATTATGATACATGGAAATTTGAAGAGCTGTGCACATCATAACCTGGAAAAAATGGCCCGAGTGGAGGTAAAAAAAAAGTGACATTTGTATTTTCTTCTCAAAGGACAAATTTGAAAGTCTAAATTAGAGTAATCCACGTATTTTCTTAAATACTGTATTTCCAAACAAAGCATATGAAAACCAGGAAACCTTATATAGCACCATGGAAACCATTCCTCCTCTCTCTCACTTGAGTATAATTTAGGGGATTTGGTAGAAGATAATACCTGAAAAATCCCAGCCTTGTTTTTAGAAATTGTTGACTTCAGTTAAATGTTTGTTTTAGGGAAGAAATGTATTCTTAGCTGAAGATCAGTAGCCATGCACAGCTTCACTCTTGTAAAGAAGGAATGATGAGCTCAGTCCACTGTAAATTCAACCCCAGAACCAAGCAGTAAGGACAGCAGTTGTCAGAATAGCACACTAAAAACCACACATTAGAATTTGGTGCGTGTTTTTACAACTACCAACTGATGTTAATTAAAAAGTTACAAAGATAAAAGGTTTTCATTTTTGCACTAACTGGTTTAAGTCCAACACTAATTTCATTGGTCTTTGGGCTTCAGTCTTTCCACAAAGTGACGAGAGTCCCAGCTGGGCCTTCCCCAGCTTACACCACAGTGAGATGATAATGCTGGCTGACGTTTAAAAACATCGGGTGTGTGGGGGGGTGTTTTGGGAATGGGACACGTCATTTAGATATTTTTCTGGGCAATTTTTTCTTTGAAGATGATTGTCTAGTTACACATCAGTTTAAAGATAACAGCTTTTCCTACATTTGAACTTTTAGAGCTCACAACCATTTCCAGCAATGAACATGCACCAGTACAGGCCAATTCAAAGACATACAAAACAGCTGAATGTCCTTTCTCAGTGCCTGGTCACAGTTTGTTTCCTCAGAGACTTAAAAGCGTACATTTGAAAACAATTGGACCACCGTTAAACCTCCCTGTGAGTGGCAGGGTTAGTTCCTGCCTGGCTGCTCTGCAGTGAAGGGTGATGTCCAGTGCACAGGAGTGGAGTGGGCAGTGCTGGGCCCAAAGGCTTTGTTTGCAAAGACCAAGCAACAAACACTACAGTTAGATACAGACAGCACACTCATGGAACGGGTTTAGTGCATATGCACTGTTCCAGCTAATGTAAGGATATGACAATGAGAGCCAAAAGAGATACTCATTATTTCACCAACATTTCTCCAAATGGGCAAAACAGAAGCAATGTGTGCCGTTGGTTATGACATACTGGCCTGGCCTTTGGCGATGTTGGGGAAGGAATCCTGCAGCAAGTGAAACCAGAAAAGGTGGCGAGAGCTGAAAGGAGTTACGTTTCACAAATATTTTTCCTAATTGAGTTGAGAGTAAAGTTTCAGGGACATTCAGATGGACTCGGATTGTTGGAGAATCAAGAGGGTTTGTGACTGTCCCGAGTAAGAGCCACTTCTTCAAAGATAAACCAGAAGTTCAACACAAGCCACTGAAGTCACCCAAGAAAACAATGCAATGATACTTAAAACTACAAATAAATACATAGCCACTTTTAAGAACAGCTTTCAAAGCAAGTGTTTCTTTGACCCACTTTCTCAGTTCTTTCAGAAATACTATTGTGATTGTCACTTAGTGCAGCACCTCAGTATTTGCTGGTGGTGGTGATGGAATTTCAGTTAATAGTTTACATAAAGATATCCTACTTCACTAAAGAACATTTCCTGGGAAACCCAGGCAGGCAGCTTACAAAATATGAAATATTCAAAACCTGCAGCGTAGTAAGAACAAGGAATGTAGTGAAATATGACAATGGGGAAAAAACTATGCAAAACAGTCACATGGGAAGAAAGTATTTTAATTTTTAATTATCCAAGTTTGCTCAATTTCTTGTGAACTATTCAACATGTTTAAATAACCTGAATTAATAACTATACCAACAAAATTCATCCCCAATGTTTCCACGGGAGATGTTAAAATAAGACCAAATTATTTTCTTCAACAAAAGCAGTCATTTTCAGTCTTTTTTTTTTGTGCAAAAATATTACAAGAGCAATTCAAATGGAAACGCTGAAATGACATGCCAACATTTCAGAGCACATTTAAAACAATAATTGTTGAAATTACTCTAAAATATTACTACCATTGCTTTCGATTAGTTCTGTACATGTACTCACACAGACGCATTTCCTAGACCTCTGAGAAGAGCAGGCTCATTGGTCTCTTTTGGTGTCCACACAATAGGCAAGATAGGTTCACAATAGTGTCTAAATGGAACTACACATCTACAATCTCAACCACCACATTCAAACAAAAGTCAGAGTTCATTTGGCTACCTTGAAATCACTCCCATAAACCTGCTACGGTTCACTGATCTAAACATTTCTCAGAAATGTGTCATTTATAATTTCACCTAAATGATGATTTGGGGATCCTTTAGAAATAGTTAATGCTAAGATATAAACTTTATCTAAATGGATAGTTGCAATAAAGTGCTTATTACCCTTGAAAATGATGCTTTTAGACTGTGGTATGTTTGAAGTGTGTGCTGTTCTCCCCACAAAGGATCCCCAGGCGTGAGAGTCTGCTCTCACCTGTCAAAGAAAGCAGCAGCGCTCTCTTGGTAGGCTGACCATAGGCACATGACCCACGCGGTGAGGCTACACTAGGGCTATGGCAAAAGGGAAGGAAATTAGAAAAGAGGGAGGAGGGAGGGAGGGAGGCATGTGGAGGGTTCCTACTATACTGTTATATACAAATATATTAAATATGCTATAAAAATAGTCAACTCTTTTCCTTTGCAGTTACTTCAGAAGCTCCTCTTAGAAGAATGTTTACCCAATCGACACAAACTTAAAAGGTCTCTCCAGCCACTACTAAAACTGTAAGTGCCTCTGTGCCATTAAGTTCTCATCAGTTTACCTGTGGCCAGACACACTCAGCTATATTAATATCCAGTGTTTCTACCTTCCAACGTGGATGCCTGTGGTACTAAGAACAGGGCCACAGATATTGGGAAGGTTGTAGGCTTGAATGAATTTTATACAAATGTTCACCAACAAACCTTCAATCACCAAAGAAATAGAAAAAAGTAGAAATACTAAAAAAAAAAAAATGCTATCTGCATTCCACTAAAAACATGTGTCTAATGTAGTGGAAATATTTCCAAGCACACAGTAATATCCAAGTGAAAATTTTCACCTGTGTAGACGACTATTTTTAGGGTCCCTTTCTAAGGCTTCTTGAACATGGGCTCACCTTTCCCAACACACGTCCTATGCAGAGCCAGGCTGCTTTGGTGCCCCCAGCTGACGCCCAGAGAGACTTCGTTAAGGCCACGACTTGCTCGCTGCTCTGCTCGGCCACAGCTATATGACAATGCAGAGCACACAATGAGCTCCCCCTGAATTCAGGATGGACTGGCAGGCTACCCCAACTAGCTCACTGGCTTTTCCTCCCATAGTTTTCATTCAAAGAAAAAAACAGTATTTCAGTGTCTCAAGGGCGACTCTGTCAGTTCTTACTGTTCAGGAGCAAGGCTGACTCACCTGACCTACCTGTCCTTTACTTTAACAATCTACCCAAAAAAGCTCTGCCCAGAGTAAAAGGTTTTTCCTTTGGGGGAAAAAAAAAAAACCCTGTGAGAGGAAAGAGATTTTTAAGAAGCCTAAAGGTGTTTCTATTTGGTATCTTTTCATTTTTGTTTTGGGATTTTAGTTAACAACTTTGGCTACAGAAATGAAGAACAGGCAACTGCTGAATCTTCATCAGAATTCTCAGGCTGTGGGGGAGGGAGCAGAGACAGTGTGCAACCCAGATTCCAGTACAACTCTCTCAGCACAAGTTAGCAGCTAGCTGCAGATGAACTGCAAAAAAACAATAGGAACTATAGAACTATAAAGAAAAGACTGAGTTTTCTTTCTCAGATGGACAATCCTAGAAGAGAATGGGGTGGAGCAATGTGAGGAAATGAGAAGCTTACAGGTACCTACCTTGAGGCTTGCTTCATGGTCTGCTTCTGCTACAGACAAGCTATTCACAGAGTTCATGGTCTTTCTTTTAACTATGGTACTTAGACAGTAAGCTATATTATAATTGTTCTATGCATCTTTTGTCGCTAAGTCCTTGTAACCAGTATTGCCAATAATAAATGAGGCACAACTCATAGGAAATGGCATCAAGTTGAAAGGCAATTTGGAAGGGGAGAAAAGCAATGCCACTGCTCTACTGTAACATCAGTGTTTCTGTGTGTGCACGTGCACGTGCACACTAAAGGAACGCCAGGGATGTCTTCTATGTGACCATCTAGCTGAAAGAACTCCACAATGTCAGTACTCACTGCTATCTAGCCACACTTCTTTTCAAGAATAGGTACCAATTTTCTTTGGTCTCCTTTTTTTTTAATAATAAAATTTTTTCCATTTAATTGCAGCCAAGTATGTTTTTTTTTTGTTTTTGTTTGTATGTTTTATCCCTTAAGGATGAGACCAATGCTGAGGATGGCGGACTAACAACTTTCCCTAGAGCCTTTTCTCCAGCAGTTCTACATTCCATTATTTTCACTGCTTAAACCCCTTTGTGTTTAGCAGCCTCGCCTCTTCCGTATTTTCTTGTAAGGTTAACTGATTTACAACACCTTCCTTTCATCAGTAATGCTTATATACTAATATTATTTTCTACTAATCTTGTTCTATAATTGTAAATTTCATGATTAGTACCATAAAACCTAAAAAATGGTTTTTAAATGTATGTAACTGGCATTGGAATTTATTACCTACAGACTATGGTATTGCCAGATGAAATCGTAGTTCATGTTTAGAAAGCATGCGAATTACAATCTAGCATTGTTGTGAAGGTAAAGCCACGTTCACGCCTTTCTCTTTTGAGCAAGTAATTGCTGGTAATAATTTTTTTTTGAAATTTCATTTATTTGCGCACATAGTGTACGTGCATAAAATGATCTTTTGCTGCTGCAAACAAATGCCTGACACATGTACCACTTTGTGCCTGGCTTTGTGAGGGTGCTGGGAAATTGAATTCTGGCCAGCAGGCTTTGAAAGCAAGTGTGCTTTAACAGCTAAGCAATCTCCTCAGCCCTTTACTGGTAATTCTTAAAGACTAATTTAAAGGAAGATAGTGATTTGGAAACAACTTTGGGGTCAAATTAATGGTCATGAAAATGCCAGGCTGTCATCTTGTGTTTCTAAAGCATCTATACCTCAGTCCCAGAGGCTCCTAGTAGTCCTTATGGGAGCCTGAGAATGACACTGAGGCCCACATGCTGCTAAACATGTACTACGGTTCCAAAACTGCTGCTGAAACCAGACTGAGTTCAAGATGGTGAAGTATCACCTGAATTAAAATCAAGGCACTATGGGTTTTTCCCCTCAAATAACCCTGAATCATTTCTAACTAAATGAAGCATTGAAATTGTTAAGGATAATAAAAGATACATCAACAAATCCTAAAAGTTAAAATTCCCACCATTGAGAATGTTAAAAAGTGCCTAGAATGTTTTGTGCAAATTTCATTCCTATAACTGAAACATTCTTGAAATCACTTTCAGGCTTGTTGAAACCATTTACATAAATATTTCCATAAGAAATATACCAAAATATGTGATCAAACTCCCAACCATCTAAAACAAAGCAGTGCAATCCTATTTCCAAACATAATTGAAAAACAATGAAATGAGGGATGTTTCTGAATGGGAAATCCTGTTGCATCAATAATTTAACCTGAAAAAAATAATCCATTCCCAGCAGCACATCATAACTACTGAGCAAACTATGACATCACAGCCCAAGTGTGAGCAAGGAGACTTGTGCCCCAGAAAAGTGACCAGGACACTATTATGTTGTAAACAAAAGGAAAAAAAAAAAAAAAGAGTATTCAGTTTATACATGGTGTCAAAAATCTAGTGAAATGTACTCATACCTATAGGGAAGAGATAATGCTTTCATGCAGCATACAGAATGTTTGCTTCCTCTCATTCATCCAGAATACACACGCTTACAGCATCTATACAGAGATTAAAATCCACACAGCATTCTGAAAGTAATTACTGTTCCATCATTATCTGAAAAGGAAGGGGGGTTTGAGGCAGGAACTACCGACTACTGGACTACTTTCATGGCATCACTAAGCAACCCTGACACACCAGTGTCCTCTGAACATTTGACACCAGACACAGAACCACTAAAAGCTACTAACATTGTTAGTGCTTTTCTGATTCAGTAGAAGTCATATCATAGCTGAACTTCAACATTTGGCAATATACTCTTTCTCACCAAAAAATACCTGGGCAACTGAAACACTGTTAGAATTGGCTATGTCCCTATGACCATCTCTTGCTGGCTACATTTAATTCAATCTGTAGCTCTGGGCAGCATTTCGCCTAGCAACTAATCAATCCAAGAACTAGAGACTCAATATGACATTCTCCCGGAACTGCTGGAACTTTTCCTCTAACTGCACGTCATCTGAGGCCAGCCCTTTCCTCCCCAGGTGCCCGAGAGGGAGCGTATGTGCTACTGTGGTTGAGCCTTGGAAGGATCAGTCAGATTGTCAGTCCTGTGCCGACTAAGTTGCTGCTGTTGCTGGTGATGTGACGAAGAGAAGGTGCTCTGTTGTAGTGGAAACGCAGCAGAGAGGATGAGCTGAGTGGAAGGATTCCCATGAAGCAACCTGGAAGTCTATAAAAGACAGATAGTTATGCAGCTGCACCACTTTATCGAGAAGATCCATGTCGAGATCTGCTCAAGTCGTTCCCAGTCCACATAGGTTTAAGAGCTTTACGTTTTCATGTTTGCTCTGTGATGTAAAATTTTATTCTGGGCGCAGCCAGACGTGGTGGCGCACGCCTTTAATCCCAGCACTCGGGAGGCAGAGGTAGGAGGATTGCTGTGAGTTCAAGGCCACCCTGAGACTACATAGTAAATTCCAGGTCAGCCTGGGCTAGACTGAGACTCTACCTTGAAAAACCAAAAAAAAGTATAATGTTTAGTATGTGTGAAGCCCTCGGTTAAATCCCAGCACCAAAGTTAATAATCAATTTCTTTTTAAAAATAAATAATTATATAAAATTATTTTTGGAAATTGTCTTAATTTCTTTAAGAAAGTATAACATTTAATTTTTCAAAGAAATTTGGGCTGGACACTTCATAGTATACAAAGTAGTCGGTCTTAAGACAAACCACAGTCTGGTCACCTGTCTACCATTGGTCAAAGCTAGCCTGAAAGGCACAGGCTGTAAGCAGATGGATTCAAACTTGGTCCAGCTGCTTACTTCTCAAGGCTTCCGTTTCTTCATTTGAAAAAGAAGAGGATTTTGGGGTTTTTTTATAAATATTAAATAAGAATGAGGACAGAGTTGGAGGTTTACGTTCTTAAGCTGTGTGATATAACAAAGTGGCAAAATAAAACCACAAAGGGTCTGCAGTGAGAAGGGTGCACTGGAGTTTGCTCTTCAATTTCTAAGTTGTCTAACCTTGAACAGTCCTGAAATGGATGACACGTGCTTATCCAGATGAGGTAGTGTGGTGGATAATAGCATCAATTTGACAGGATCAAGAAACATCTAGGAGATAAACTTCTGGGCATATCTATGAGGGAGGTTCTAGGTTGGGTTAACTGAGGTGGGAAGAGACAGTCTAACTGCAGGCAACAGCATCCATGGGCTGGAGTCTTGGGCTAAAGGAAAAGGAGAAAGCCAGTAGCATCGGCATTGTCTCTCTTATGCAATGTGACAACAGCCTGCCTCAAGCTCCTGCCCTTGTCTATCTTCCCCACCATGATGGACTGTAACCTTCAACTGTGAGCCAAAATAAACCCTTAAGTTGCTTTTATCTGGTATTTTGTGACAGCAATGGGAAAAGTAATCTAGTTGGTTTCCAGTGCTGGGGCTGGTCCAACAGAGAAAGAGTTGTGTTTCTCCATAAGAAAGTGGTTCTGTTGTTTTCTTTGTTGAGAACCCTGATTTAGTTGATTTTCTTCTGTACCCTACAAATAAGCAGATCTTATAGGATTTATCCACATGATATCTGTGTCTTATTTTGTCTTATTATATTTATCAATATTGTAGTAATAAATGGCTACTTGTATTTATTTCACTCAGCAATTTACATTTTTAAATGCACGAAGTAGGAACTATCTTATTAGGAGGTTTAGCAAGTTTAAATAATGTGGCAATGGTCATATAGTATGTGGTATAGCAGTGACTGAACTGAGAACCTGACTTTAAGAGCCCAAGGTCACTGCAACTGTACCATATCTCTCCTGACATTTTCAAATAGCAAAATACTAAATGTAACTTCATAAAATGAGGGTAGATGACTCAGCGACTAAAGGCACTTGCTTGCAAAGACTGGAAGCCTGGGTTTGATTGCCCAGTACCCTATGTAAAGCCAGATGCACAAAGCAGCACATGTGTCTGGAGTTCATTTGCAGTGGCAGGAGGCCTTGGTGCACCCATTCTCTTTCTCTCTCAAATAAATATTGAAAAAATAATTTGAGGTAATACCTATAATGACAAAGAGAGCCCTTGATACCCCTGACCTATAGAGTGGAGTTTGATCTAGACAGGAAGAGGAAAAAGAAAGGGGCCTTTGATTGAATTCCACAAACACTAGTGTGAGAAGAAAAGAGAGTCAACCTGAGTGACCTGGTATGGGCAGGAAGTAGAGCATGTCCTCAATCCAGAACTTCAGATAATTGTGTATGCTCATGGCAGGGCTAAAAGTTTTCCAAAGACTGAACAAGAGAATAAAGCATGACAAGTG
This sequence comes from Zapus hudsonius, assembly GCA_004024765.1. Taxonomy (NCBI): domain Eukaryota; kingdom Metazoa; phylum Chordata; class Mammalia; order Rodentia; family Dipodidae; genus Zapus; species Zapus hudsonius. The sequence goes on from PVHP010006602.1 coordinate 10,271, forward strand.
TTCTATGGGCGATTTCAATTGTATGGTATGCTTTTATGGGTTTTCCAGATTCTTTATAACCTGCTGACTCAATACCTAATTCCATAAACAGTGGTTCAAGGTAGCAGCCTCCTGGGAGAATTACCTGTAGAAACTGCTGTGGTGGCTGGGGCAGCTGGGCCTGAGAGGGTTGCTGAACGGAGGGCAGCTGCGGCTCCTGGGAACTCTGCGGCTGTTGCTGCGTGACTGACAGCGTCTGTGTCTGCTGCTGTTGTGTGGCAAAGGTAGGATAGGCAGTCACCACCTGACCCATGAGCATGGTACTAGGTACCATGACCGCCCCACAAGCTACAGGCGCAGTCACTAACTTGGTCACAAGTTGCTGACCTTGAGAAAATCTGTGAGGGGAAAGAAAGAAAGAAGTGGAGTGACAGTAGAGACCATACATATAAAATACTCGAGCTGAACACTAATCCAAGATAAATCCCAACGATACTGCCAATTAAGCTCTATGAAAGTGCTATGTTCCTATTTAGTTTCTGTTTTAAACCATTCCCCTTGGAGGGCTAGGAATGTAACTAAATCTCTAGTAGACTGCTTAAAAAGATTCCCTTTAGGATATCAGTAAACCAAACACGTGCACAGCAAAATCAACACAGGATGACAATGACACACGTGACTGACAGTGTACCAGAAATGTGGAGTCTGGATCTGCTAGCCCATTTTTGGATGATAAACAAAATTTGATGTTACTTTCAAGTCTTTTATTAAACAACAGACATTTTAAAAAATTATTTAAAAACAACAGCTACAGTAAGCAACAAACAAGAATTATGCTGTGAAAAAATGACAGGCTCAGGGGAGAGACACAGTACCTCACTAGGCACATACTCGACTGCTCAGCTACATCCCTAGCCCCAATTTGTTGTTTTTAATCAATCAATTTGCAACCCTGAAAATGAGCAGTGAAGTGTGACAAGTACCTTATCTGCCTGTCCTGAGTGAATGCAGTGACCGTGGCACTCTGGGTGCTGTTCTGTGGCACACTGGATGGAATCTGGACCATGCTCCCAGCTGCAGGCTGAGAGACCACCACAGTGTTATACAGTGGCGCTGGGAGAGTGTTCTGGGGCTGACTGTGCCCACCCATTACACTCTGCTGACTCTGCCAGAAAAGAGAAGGGTTTATAGATATAAACTAAACAAAGTTATCTATTTTCCACTTTAACTGCTGACTTAGCAGAGAAAAAGTGCCAGAATATATTATTCTGAGAGAAATCTAGTCACCAGTAACTGAGCATGAATTAGTCCTGAACTTGCTAGAAGGGAAGCCAAGACTTAAGGAGCGTGATCTTCATAGAGATGGAAGGAACCAAAGCAAAGGAGTGACAGTTGGATACTTTTATTTTTTTTAAAATCTGTAACAACAGACGCAAACTAATTACCAGAATGCTGCAAGTTGATTAAACAACCATCACCCCCCCCCCAACAATCTTAAGGATCCTATTCAGCCTCCTGTGCAAACCAAAGCTCTGTAACATATAAAAATGTTCCTCGAGTTATAAGAACCTGATAAAATTATTACATGATATTCTTATACAGACTGTAAGAGTTAATGTCAAAATATTTAACAATTTTTCACAAAATATTTTAATGATCACTGCCAATATTATAAATATTCACTTGTAAGAGCTGGTACAACACAGACTTGTGCTGCCTTCCTCTGCATTTCTATCACCGAGCGCCCACACACAGTCCACCACACTTGGCCACATTACCTGAGCTGATGTACTTTGTAAAGTCTGTTGTATCAGGTGCTGATTTGTGCCAGCGTGTCCTGTATTCATTCCGCCTTGAATCTGGTTAGCAGGGACAACCTGGCCTTGCATATTTAGAGGTGTAAGCTGCTGGATGTTTGATGAATTTCCAGAGGAAAGTTGAACAGAACCAAAATTCAATCCAGGGTTGGACTGCTGCAAAAACATCTTTGAAAATAAAGGTTACACTTACATGAGACTTTTTCCTAGTGCTGGGAATCAAACCCAGGACTTGAAAGCACTCTACTGCTGTTACACATTCAGCCTAAGTAAGCTTTGCAGTTTGAAAGTGAAGACTAATGAGAATACTGTAAGAAAACAATCAAGACAGAGGGCAGTGGGGAATTGGGGATAACAACTCATTGCTTGCCCACTAAATGTTGTAACTTATTATGGAAAATAAATTTAAAAAAATAAATAAAAAAAAAACCAATCAAGACAAAAGTTTAAAAATCAACAAGTAGTAAGTTTGAATGAACAATTAACAATTACTGAATATGAAAATTTTCCATTCACACCAACCTTGTATTTTCAACAGTAAGAAAAAGCGTAACTCAGTGCTACTCAAAGAGCTGATGCTGGCTGCTTGGTACTGCCCATCAATTACCATTACACAGAGGTAGTTTTCACCAGCCCTCGTCCCCTAGATGGCACTGTCAGGCAACTAAGCCAAATGAGTCATACCTATTGGTGCTTTATTAAAACTGTTAAAGGTTTTAGCAAATGTAATTTTTATAATGTGGATTTGAACTTACTAAAGTTTAAGAGTACATTTATTAATCTGGAAAAATAAAAGGTATTGATGGAAATGCCCTTGCAAATAAATATCTCTGGGGACTTTATTAAACAGGAGGGCTGGAAAGATGGGTCAGCAGTTCAGGCACGTGCTTGAAAAGCCTTTCAGTCCGGGTTTGATTTCCCAGTACACATAAAGTCAGATGCACAAAGTGGTGCATGTGCATGGAGTTGGTTTGTTGCAAGAGGCCCTGGTGTATCTATATTCACTCTCTCTGTCTCTGTGTGTCTCTCAAATAAATAAAAATATTAAGAAATAAAAAGGAAGGCAATGAGTATTTACTGAATTAGGAAACTATGCCTCTTGCACTGAACTTTTCATCAAGAAAAAAGCCAATTTTCTATGAACCCAAAATGTGAATGGGAAGCCGGGCGTGGTGGCGCACGCCTTTAATCCCAGCACTCGGGAGGCAGAGGTAGGAGGATCGCCGTGAGTTCGAGACTACCCTGAGACTACAGAGTGAATTCCAGGTCAGCCTGGACTAGAGCGAGACCCTACCTCGAAAAACCAAAAAAAAAAAAAAAAAAAAAAAAATGTGAATGGGATGCTCTGTACTCAACTGACAGTAACTTACCTGTAGCCCTTGACCATGGACCATTTGAAGTTGTTCTTGGATTTTCTTGAGTTCTTCTTGCTGACGATGAATATTTGCCTCTATCATCCGTGTCCGTTGCTCCAACTGGTCTTTTAGATGCTGCATGGCTCCCAGTTGTGCTGAAAACTGAAACTGAAGTAGCCCAGAGGACAGAGCAGATTTCAGAACCATACATATGACATGAACAGAAGCAGTGCTAGAACTAGAATGCCAGGTCTCTCTCCAGAGCACTGCTTCTCAGTTCTAGTCTCCCATCTCTGCTCTGCTTGTACACTGAAGCTGGACCTTACGAGTCCTCCCTGCCTTGCCCATAGACACTGTTGAAGGGTCTGCAAAGGAAGGTGTTTCTCTGAGTTTCATCAGCACCCCAACAGACATTTTTCTGCATGTCTCATGGCATCCTAGTGGCAGCTTTCCAACAGATCTTACTAGTCCCGTCCTCTGGTCCTTCTTCTCTACCCAGTGACTAGCCACATTCGTCTGCAGTGAGAGCTGAATCCTCGTGGAACAGAAGAGGTGTGAGGCTGGCTCAGGACTTTTCCAAGAGTGTGCCTTCCCTCTAACTTTCCTTAGTGCCTGTTTGTACAGCTCCTCTAGGATCTCTACTAGGATCTCTAGGCTCTACTTCTTTATTGTCAGCTACTCATTTTTATGTTACCCCTTACACTTCTGGCATGTTTTTGATTTCTGACTGACCTTGACTGATTACAAGTACACTCTCAGGTCAACCACTGACTAGTACAAGTTACTTAACTTAGTACTTCGCTTCTGGTAGCCTGCATTTGGGGGGAACCCGTACCAAGTTCTGTCATCCCTAGAATGCGTGCTATGTGCACAGCAGCATACTACTCTCCAAGTTTGGCACGAGGATCACAAGTTGAAGACCTGCCTGGACTACAGGGTGATTCCAAAACCAGCCTGGGCAACCCAGTGAATGAAGCCCTATTCTCAACAACAAGCCCTATTCTCAACAAAAAAGCTCAGCTGTAGAGCACTTGCCTAGCTTGTACAGGGTCCTGGGTTCAGTTTCTTGTACCAATAAAAAGAAAATGAAAAAAGTTATATAAAATCAGACAATGACCAATATTACTATTTCCATTTATATTCAACTGATACTACCCTCAGACAAGTCTATTTATTTGTCTATTTTTGGTTTCTTGAGGTAGACTCTCACTCTAGCTCAGGCTGATCTGGAATTCACTATGTAGTCTCAGGCTCACTTGGAACTCACAGCAATCTTCTTACCTCTGCTTCCTGAATGGTGGGATTAAAGGTAGGCACCACCATGCCTGGGAAACATTAGTTTTTTGTTTTTTAAAGATTAAGTAATTTGGGCTGGAGTGATGGCTCAGCGGTTAAGGCACTTGCCTCCAGTGCCTAAGGCCCCGGGTTCAATTCCCCAGGTTCCACATAAGCCAGATCCACAAGGTGGTGGCCCTGGTGTCCTCTCTCTCTCTCTCTCTCTCTCTCTCTCTCTCTCTCTCTCTCTCTGTATCTCTGCTTGAAAATGAATAAATAAAATATTTTTAAAAGATTAAGTAATTTTATGTAATTACGAACAAATGAATACATACATAAATGAAAACAAAGTTATTTTACTTTTAATTTTTACTTCTGTTTTATATCTAATACATAAGCAACTCCTATATTCTGCTGTGTACAATTTAGCCACACTCAATTCACTGCTCACTTAATATTTCTATGAATATTTAGCATATAAAGCAGAATTCCACTTGAATTCTCCTAAAGAAATGCCCATCCAACCCTTACTCTATCTTTAAAAAGGTGATATTAAATAAAATGATTTTTAAAGTTTGAACTAAAGATATTAACATACACACATTCCCTCCGCCCCCCATGTTCTCCACCTCTCCACCTCACCTCCTCTCTTTTCCTTCTTTAATTTTGAGACAGGGCTGTGTGATTTAGCCCCAGCTAGCCTGGAATTCCATGATGTGGACAAGGCTGGCTTCAAACTCATGATGAGATTCCTGCCTCTGCCTTCCAGGTGCAAGAATTAGTCATGCACCATCATGCCTGGATTTTGAGTATTACTTTTCAAAAAATTAAACTTTTAATATCTTAAGTTTACAACAACCAGAATATATCATGTATTAGAGAAAAATTATAAATTTAGTAGTTTCTTCATACTTCTTTAAATGTAAGTCAAAATATGTTACATTTATAATTATGTTATGCAAATATATTTTAACTAAAGCTATTTGTATCTATAGGTAAGTAATACGTCACAACTTAAAAGAATTTCTACTAAGCACAAATAAACAGAAACAAACAGAATGTAGCATAACAGGAAATAAAACCATACAACAAAAAAAAGTGCTTGGCTTCATTTTGTGAATGAGATGTGACGAGTTGAATCTTTTAACATCTTTGACAAAGTACGTATCATTGAATTCATGAAAATATAAGATGTTAAGAGTAGATTATTAGTATTCTGAGATTAAAAGACAAATAATGCCGATTAATAGTTACTCAAATCTTCCAATAGCCATAGGAAGAACAAAATAAATTAGTATATTTCATCTTTATTATCTGTATATCTATAGTTTTTCAAAACTTTTTGTTGACAATCTCCATACATATTGACAATACACCATGACTTCCCCCCTGTAAGGTTTCACTACATGGAAAGTGATGTTATGACATATGAAACAGAAAGACTCTTTGTTGAGTTAGACCATGAATCTTGAAAGACATATGGTACCATGAGTCTATCTAATAAATCATTGTAATAAACAAAAATGCCCCAAATATTCTAGTACCTCCAGTTAAGATTTACTGCACCATTAACTGAATATTCAGCTTTGAAGCAATCATCATCTGTAAATGTTCGACTAAAACAATAAAAATACCTGGGACATGCCTTGTGGGATTGATAAACTTGCAGCTGGAGACATCACGGGCTGTGCTAGTGATGGACCAACAGACTGGGAGTTGATAGACTAGAAGCAAAATAGCAAGTAACAGTGAAGTGACGCTTGTTCCCATGTGAGTACTTCCACCACAAACATCAACATCACTGAGCTGACAACTTACATTCTGCCTAGTTAAGTTAAATACAAGAATGTCACTCTTCCTACACTTTAAAATTTTTTTTTTATTTATCTGTAAGCAGAAAGAGATAGGAGATGAGAGAGAGAGGGAGGGAAGGAGGGAGAGAGAGAAAGAGAGAGGGAGGAAGAGAGGGAGGGAGAGAGAGAGAGAGGGAGGAAGAGAGGGAGGGAGAGAGAGAGATTGAGATTGTCAGGCAGATGAACTCCAGATGCATGTGTCCTTTTGTGCTTTATGTGGCCCAGGTCGTTAGGTTTTACATGCAAGGACCATAAACTCTGAGCCATTTTTCCAGGCCCTTCCTTCACTTTTTATCTTTACTTCTCCATGGTACCCAGCACAGTACATTCGATTCACTAAATGAAGTCAAAATGGCATTTGACTTACACATATAATTGTTCTCAATGATCAAACCCACTTCACAATAAACACAAAGATCTTGAGTATATGTCCACAACTGTTTTGATCTTAAAAGAATATTAATCTGTTAGTGAATCAATCAATTCCTGAAGCTTTAGATAAATCCCTCTTTTGTTGTGTGTGTAGAAGTTGACGTGTGTAAACTTTTGAGTGTTATTCTTCAGAATCCTGTCCATCCTTTTTGAGACAGAACCACTTATTGACTTTGAGCTCATTAATTAGGCTATTCAGAATGTTAAAAAGAGCTTACCTGACTGCTAAATGATGACCTCCGTTGTGCCATCTTCTCGTGAGCTGGTAAGTGCTGTCTGGGAGGAGTGCTAGTATCTGTTGGGATCTTTGTTGGTGTTGCTGAAGTTGTCAACAAAAAAAGAGCATTAGTACTGATCAACAGTTTCTCATGATTAATCTTAAAATGTACTTCAGTGATTCAAATGGTTTTGAGTTAGTTCTCTAAGACATTAAATAAAAGCAAACTCTATGACTATAAGACACATTTAAATTATCTCTATCTTTTTCACAGACCAGAAAATATGTGAGATAGAAAAACTGTGGAAATAGTTCCTTCAGTTCCATCATTCCCTCAAATCTCCCTTCAGATATCAAAGTCCAGGGACATTAAAGTCCCTTAGATCAAATAGTGCTGTGTTTGCCTATCACCTATGTGCATTCACCTGCACACTTCAAACCTAGTACTTAATACAACGGCTAAAATAAATCTAAATAATGATGCATTATTTAGAAAATCATGACAAGGAAAAGTCTGTACATGTTCAGTACAGGCACAATTTTGGGGTGAGGGGTGTTTTCTACCGACAGCTGAATCAACAGATGGGGAACTATAGGCATGAAGGGCCACCTATAAGACACTTTTTAAAAAGCAATCTTAATACTAACCGATCTTACCAGAAGAATTGTTTTCATTTTGAGGAATCAGTAATGACATTACCATTTATGTATAAGGCTTTGCTAAAGGTGATCAATTTGCCTCTTAACTCACTGGAAGAGTTAATGTATTTCAAAACTGGAAGAATTGGGATTTTAAATGAGATTTGAAAAAAAAAATGCCACTATCAATGACAAGCAATTCAGAAGTACACTCTGTCATGATGTCTGTTTTCAAGGTGATGCACTCACAGGAGGGGTCTGAGACGGCTGTGTGAGATGACTTCCTGGAGCTTCTGGAGGAGGCGGAAGGAGTTGGGCTGTGATCAAACCTTTCCAGCGCTTCCTTGAGACTCACTGTATTTATGCGGTTGTCAGACCCAGAATCTTGGCTCTAAAGAGAAAGAGACAAACATTTTCATATGGCTCAATTCAGAAAGCTCAAATTAGCAATATTGTCTGTTAAAATAAAACTTCGATTTTACCCAAAGCCAAAATATGTCTTAAGTATGCATGTACATATGTGAACCTGGCTGAATACTAGGCTATCCATGGTCCCCTGTCACAAGGACTGATCCAGACGACCCATGGAGGAGATTACCCAGTGGAGTGGGGAGGGGATAACAACTCATTGTTTGCCCACTAAATGTTGTAACTCATTATGGACAATAAAAAAAAAATAGAATTAAAAATTCTTAATACTGTGAAAGTTCTGGCTTCACTCTTTATTTGGAGAAATAATAAGACTGAAGTTAGACCCTTACTTATGCCATGTACAAAAATGTAACTCCAATGGGTAAAAAAAAAAAATCTAAATAATATGAGCCAAAAGTGTAACACTCTTGAAGAAAACATCAGGATTGGTTTCATGACACTGGATTTACCAATAAACTGAAATTTCAGAAAAACCTTTCGTGCATCAAAGAACACTGACAAAGAATGAAAAGGCAATGCACAAGAAAACATCTGCAAATCACATGTGATTAGGATTTATGACACACTACAAATCAAGAATAAAGAACAATCCAGTTTTAAAATGAGCAAAGATACCAACTGTGTTGGTATATATGTGTGTGTCTTGTGCTGAAGAGTCTCGTACAGTAGCCCAAACTGGCTTTGAACTTACAGCATCCTCCTGCCTCAGTCTCCCAAATGCTGGGATTACTGAGTAAATCATTTGTTCCCAGCACTTGGGAGGCAGAGGTAGAAGGATCATTTGAACTGAGCCTGGGTAACAAGGTGAGACCCCCCCTAAACGAACAAAACCACAAAGATAGGAAAACAAGCCAGGCACACACCTGTAATTCAGCACTTAGATGGAGGCAGGAAGATGAGAAAGTCAAGGTCAGTCTGGACTACATAAGATCAAAAACAGGAGGGCCGGGTATGGTGGCGTACACCTTTAATCCCAGCACTCGGGAGGCAGAGGTAGGAGGATTGCTGGGAGTTCAAGGCCACCCTGAGACTACATAATGAATTCCAGGTCAGCCTGGACTAGAGTGAGACTCTACCTCGAAAAACCAACCAACCAACCAACCAACCAACCAACCAACCAACCAACCAACCAACCAACCAACCAACCAAACAAACAAACAAAAAACAGGAGGAAGGAAAGGAAGAGAAAGACAAATAAATGGATTATGATGACAAAATAAATACTTCTCCAAAGAAGATGTACAATAAGCATCTGGTAAGTTGCTCAACCTTACTAATGAGGGAAATACACATCAAAACCACAGTGATAGCACCTCACACTCATTGGATTGGCTATGCTGAAAAGAAAACACCAGAACATCACCAGTGCTGGTAAGGTGGGAAGACACCTGAACTCATGGCTGGAGAGCTGGCAATGTCCTCTGTGGAAAATAGTATGGTGTTTCCATCTAAATTTAAGAGTTATCATGTGATCCAACAATCAGCTTGTTGGTATATACCCAAAGGAATAAAGCAGCAACACACCTATCCTCAGCAGAACGTGAAGGCGACCCAAGGTTCCACTGACTAATCGATGGATAAACAAAACCTGGCACAAAGGATGCACCCAGACCTAAGCGGGAGGGAGTTCTGACACATGCTCTACCGGGCCCTGACTATGTCACGCCAAGTGAAATTAGCGACTCACAGAAGGACAGATATTGTATGATTCCGCTTAGATACAGGACTTAGAAGAGTCAAACTCAAAAACAGGATGAAGAAGTAGTTGCTAAGAGCTGGGAAGGGAATGAAGAATTATTTAACAGGTGTGGGCTTCCTTCAGAAAGACAAGAAAGATCTGTGCATGCAGGGTGGTAACAGCTGCACTACACTGGGAATGCACCGATGCTAAGTATACCCTTAAACCATCAAAGTTTAATTTGATGTGTATTTTATTATAAGAGGAAGAACGTGGAAAAAGATGCAAAACAGAAGAAAGATGACACTTTAAAAAATCTATTTACAAAGTATTGTAAACATCTTTGGAATTCAGTACTTGTTCAAACCTTTCAATCCAATTCTGACCTTTCTCCTGAATTTTAAAATGTGAATGAGTCATCTAATATCCTATTTTCTTTCAGCTTCCTATAAATTCATCTTCAATAACTCTTTCCTTAAGCCTACATCAGTCACTCAACCCCTGCTCTGACATCAACAAACCTGTAACACCCATTGCAGTGTAAATGAAAATGCTACTTCATGCTTTCTTGTTCTTCTTGCTCACCTGCTCAAGGGTTCCCATGTAAACAATTGCAGCCAGCACACTGGGGACGCTCAGTTCAGTTCTAGGCAGCAATACTGTCACAAGTGCTTCTAGAAGGTTGGCAATCCTCTTCAAAATTATTCCAAGTTTGTTCCAGTGTCCCTAAATCTGTCAGCTGATAGCCTTGCCTTATGCAGATGAGATCACTGACCTTGTCACCTCCTCCCTGCTAATCTAGCACATACACTAGTACACCACCTCTGATCTCCTCCCTGTGTGTGTGCATGCGTGTGCATATATGGAGGCCAGAGCACAGGCTCCAGGGTGCTTCTCAGGCCCCACCCATCTCTTGTGAGGCTAGTCAGTGAGCCCCAGAGGTCACCTGTCTCCACCTCCTCAGTGCTAGGATTAGAAACATGCTCCAGTGTGTCTGCTTTTGTATGTGGATTCTGGAGCCAGATCTTGGGTTCTTATGCTTGCTCCTGATTCTTAGTTGAACCCAAAAGTGAATAATCTCAGTGTCAAGCATTCTAGTTTCTGACTATCCCTTCCTACTTACTACATCCCTTAGTATCCAAACTCCAGTAATCCTTTGGGTTAAGTGGATCCTGTAATGTCTAGATCTATCCCATTTCCACAATCACACTTCCACTTTGGGTCTTTTCTCCCTCCTTACATCTTAGACTCACGTTTATTACAACTAACAACCATTCAAGTATGCTGACCTGCCTAGTTCCTGCTTCCCTTTACCACCATGCTTCCTTGAGCAAAGTCTTAATGCCTGTTAAACTGATTGTTTACTTGTCCCATACAAGTGAACGTGGCTAAAGAAATCCACAGGGTGACTATTCTCACTTTAGATTATCAAAAACTTCCACAGGGCTTTTAATCTACCAAGAGAGTAAGTGGTAATTCTCACAGTTCACTCTCCTACCCTACTACACACACGCCTTTCTTCACAAACCTCCACAAAGTCCTCTCTTTTCTTTTTTTAAAAATGTACTTTTAAAATTTTATTTGTAGAGATAGAAGAAGACAGATAGAGAGAATGGGTACCCCAGGACCTCTAGCCATTGTAAACAAAACTCCATATGCATGTGCTACTTTGTGCACCTGGCTTTATGTGGGTACTGGGGAATTGAACCAGGGTTGTTAGGCTTTGCAGGCAAGCACTTTAATTGCTGAGCCATCTCTCCAGCCCCACTTTGGTTCTTATTTCATGAGCACGCTGCTATAAACTCCTGCTACTCTATCCACCTGTCAGGTGGGTTTAACCAACACTAAGAGGCTGTCAAGGAGTGTGATGACAGAAGATAGGCTGTAGAGACTGAAGATTGTGCAAAGTTATAATCCTTAACCAGGAAGATGATATAGAGAGAATTTGGCTGTCAATGGGATGCTCACATGCTCTCTCCTCCCACTACTGAAAATCAGGGCTTTTCTACTATTCTTTCAGGCCTCTACCACAACTATTCAGTTCTACTACTGTAGCACAAACACAGCACTGGATAAAATATAAGCAACTGAAATTTGAAAGAGTTGTTTCATCTGTCATAAAGTATTATTAGTCTTTTGATTTTTAACAACTTGAATATATGACATGCATTTAGAAATTGTAGATGTTATAAAGCCAGTCAGAGAACCACATGTGGACTACAAACTAGTTTGCCAGTCCTTGCTCTAGAGCTCAATAATCCATCTCCCTGACAAAGCCCACACTTTCCATGTGCACACCAGATCCCAAATGTCCCAGTGTTCCTACTTCCCATCATCAACTCAGGTATATAAAATGCTCAATTTCTACACAATATAACAAAAAAAGAAAGCAGAGCTCAAGTTTCTAGCCATGTATCTATCTTTAGGGAAGGTTCTCCCTTAAAAACCATAATTTCAGTATTTTCAAAGTAGAGAAATTACCCTAGATAAAGATATCTAAGAGTAAATCAAGATGAGTAAGAGAGCTATCACCACAGCAAGTCAGATAACCTATGAAAGGACAATGCAGACAGATACTGAGGATACCCAACACAGCCCAAAGCAGAAATCCAGAGACACTTAAGATCTCAACAATAAGCAGATTTAAAATCCACCTACCATGACTCAGGGAACTATGTGGAAGAGAGGGCAGAAAGATTGTAAGAGCCATGGTGGGGGAGAATATCCAAAGATATTGTACCCTTAACAATGAAGAAGGAGGAAGAAGGGGGGAGGTGGGGGAAGAAGAGGAAGAAGAGGAAGAAGAAGAAGAAGAGGAAGAAGAGGAAGAAGAAGAGAAGGAGTAGAAGAAGGAGGAGGAGGAGGAGGAAAAGGAGAAGCAGCAGCAGCAGCAGCAGCAGCAGCTGGCAACAGCCTGTACAATCCATAGCCCTCTATCCAATGGACTGTTCCAGCAATCCCACTGAGGAAGGCTCTCAGTGGGTTGTGGACAGGGAGGACAGAAATGCGGATAACATCAAAAGACTTGTTTCTATAATGTATAATGTATCTTATTATTAACAATATAAAAGTTTTAAAAAAGAGTAAATCAAACTTCATTATCAGTTAAGAATCTAGACGAGCCTGGTACACCATAGGCCATTAACAATGCTAGTTTTAATTTTAGATCAGCTATGTCTCTTATCTAATTAGTGCTAAATGATAGAACTTTTAATACCTTTTAAGAAGCAAAATAAAAGCAATCATAAAATATCCTATCTGTCACAAATGAGAAAATTAAGTATTTAAAAAACAGGCACACCTTCCTGCCACTGTTTGCAGTGCTGTGGTGGAGGTGATGTCCACCCTCTCTGCTCATGCCATCATTTTCCCTGCCAGGATGGAGCTTCCCCTTGAGTCCGTAAGCCATAATAAACCCATTCCTCCACAAGACAACAACAACAACAAAACAAACAAAACCCCAAAACCCCACATATTTTCCTATCAATTATGTGGCTGTGTGTTTTAAGAAGAAATTAATATTTTATTTTAAAAAAGACTAAGAAACATACTTTGTCAACAGCTGTCTCAGGAAGAGATTCTTCAATGCCAAGTTCTCGTCGTCTTTCAGCCCTGACTTCTGCGTAACTAGGATGGAAAGAATCGTTTAGTGTTTAGTCAGGCATGTACAATACTGCAGGGCTGCAACTACCTGGTGTTTGTTCTGTGCCTCCCTTGACCATCACAGCTTCTATGTGCTGACAAATCCAACACGTATCATAGCACCCTGTCTAAATTCAATCTGCTGTTTCTAAGTATTCTACAAAGGAGCTGCACCAACAAAGCGTATGCGTTAAGAGGAACTAAACAAAGAACATGAGGATGTCCTGCTGTCTGACTTAGGCTGGCACGTGAATGTCAGTGCAGCTATAACTCTGCTGAACTAGGATCCTGCCAGGCCTCATGTAACTACATCTATGCACTAGATACGCTATTTCTAAATACTCCTATATGCAAATTTAACATTGAGAGGTCATTAAATATTAAAAACTAGAAAAAAGATCACTGCCATTCATTAATAAATCATGCATAAAAACTATACCACCATATTCACTTTGGGAAATAATATACAAATTCTAAAAGTTATTACCTTACTACAGTGTGAGTACAAACAATAAATTCAGGCCTTGAGTTCCACTGATGATAAGTGATATAATAATGAGTTTGAAGCCAAATCCACTGTTGTCCTTTGGTCAGAAACCTATAATAACATGATTTGCCTTTCCCATATTGCATTACTAAAAAAAGAAAAAAGTGGTTTTATTACTCTGAACCTTATTTAGCTATGAAGAATCTATATTTTTTAAACCCAAGGCTATCATTTACATTTATATATGTGTGTATATGTGTGTATACAGACACACACAAACATATATATGTGTTAATTATAAAAAGTTATTCTTTAAAGTTAGCTAAAGGTCCCACCCAAATTATACAAGCTTCAAATATCCAACTAGTTAGTTATTGCTGACCTTATATATTTTTCATATAAATAAACTTGCATATAATTAAAAATTCATAATGTTGATTTCCTCTTGCCTATCAGGGAAACAATGAGTAATCACATTTGTATATTTTTCCCACTGTCATAATTATCTCTGAGGTATTTAATTTTAAGCCTTAACTAAGCAAAATCAGAATTGTTTGAAACTATTAAGTGCAGTTTCCCAAAGCATGCTGTATGGATTTTTAATTCTGAAGTATTTGGGAAACTAAGGAGTTTTTAAATGTACTACAAAATTATGCATTGTATGCATACATACTAGGAACCGTAAGTCAAACTTATTCCTTCTGTATATAGTTACAAATATGTTTCTGTCTCTCATTAACAGAACAGGAGGATTTCTACTTATATGATTTAAAATCAGTCACTAGAAACAGTAAAATCTACTTACAGTGCTCATGACATTTTGCCAGATTTTCTAGGTCATCCACATGATAGTAATCATAGCCTGATGTTCCTAAAACTTCAAATGGCAAATATCCTATTATTGGTGGAGCCCTAAATTATATTAAAAAAAAATTAGCATTATAACTTTTCCATAAGAAACACTACAAATAGAAATCAATTTTGGGGGGTGGAGCTTCTCATTTTGGAAAATGGATAATAGATCTAATGATTAGATTATATTACTATTTTTTTGTATGAAAATTAAAACTGAAGTTACCTGTGATCTAGAAACAGAAACTTCCATTCTAAACTATGTCTAGAAGTAAACTCTTCATTGGGTTCTTCAACAGTACACATTTCCTACAAATAAAATAACAAAATTTAGAAATACTTTTCTGTGTTTTTAGTAGAATCCTAAGTACTGTAAGATAATAGCAAGTCATTTATTAAGCAACTTTTATCTAAACAAATTTTGAGCACATTATAATTATTTACTATTTCAACAATGCGTGGCATGCTCAGCAATCAAGTGCTAAACTAGTATATAAATCCTAAGTTCCATTTCCAAAGCTGTAAAAAGCCTTTAAACCACAGCATTAACAGATGTAAGCTTTAGGCTGAATATCTATCATTCTTCCTATTTCCCACTCATTCTCACAACTTTAAACACTAATTCTGAGTTAAGATCTTTAAATTAACCCCCCATTTGTCAGAGACTGGATGTCATAAGCCCTAAAAGGAACGAACTGACTTACTTCTCACAGCCAGTTACACAAGTTCCATTTCACCAATGGCCATTTTCTTATGTAGTGACAAAGTCTAGAAATCAACATACCCTTTCATAATCTGGTGGCCTTTACTAAATCCTTTTAAGGGTTGTTTAATTTACTCGAGAGAGAAAAAGAAGCAGACAGAAAAAGAGTATGAGGGCACCAGGGCCTCCTGCCATTGCAAACAAACTCCAGACACATGTGCCGCTTTGTACATCTGGCTTTATGTAGGTACTGGGGAATCAAGCCTGGGCTGTTAGGCTTTGCAACCAAATGCTTTTAACCACTGAGCCATCTCTCTCAGCCCCACTATATCCTTTTAATTTTACCTTCTAGGTTAATTTTAAAAATCTATCCCATTCCATACTTCAGTGGCCACCACCGACTCTCCTGACTACAATACAGTCTCACCACTTTGTCCTTCAGTTTCTCTTCTCTTCTGGGCCTCCCTTGCCTTACTAATACTCAAATATGGTTAGATGACTTCCCTAATTAAAAACCTTCTATGTTTCTTCATGCTGCAATCTCTTCATGGACAAAAAGCAGAAAGAACAAATTCCATTTCTGGCCTCTGCTTACTGTTCTTTTTAAAATTTTTTATTACTTACTTGCATGTGCATGTGTATGAATGTGCCAGGGTCTCTTGTCACTGCAAACACACACCAGACCTTGCACTAGTTTTTGTGTATGGCTTACATGAGTGGCTTGGGAATTAAAAATAGGACCAGGACTGCAGGCTTTGCAAGCAAGTACCTTCAGTAAATGAGCTATTTTGCCTATCCCCATCTACCTACTTTTCTATGACTTCTCGCTGTCCCTCCCCATCACATACATGAAACCAGACTCTAGTTAACACAACCTTCTTCTCCATCCTTACACAATTGTCCATAACAGGTAAGAGCTGAGCATTGGAAGAAAAGGAATTAGAATCAAGTTCCAGTTCAATCACTCATAGATGAGACTTTTGGCAAGTAATTTTCCTAAACCTCAATTTCCTTCAACAAAGATGAGCATCTACTTCATTACACCATCAAATGAGATTATGCATGTGAAGTACACAGCACGTATTGATGTTAGCCACTGCTCTATCTAAGACCAGAGAAGGCAAAGCAAGACTGGTTTCAGACCTTTTAACCTTCCACTTACTTTATAGTGATTAACTATTTGACTTTTCTACTAATCATCTGCTTGTGGAGTCCAGGGATAAAACTTAATGTTTCAAAAACAATCTTTAAAAAAATTTTTTTCTTTTCTTTTATTAGTTTTGGTTTTTCAAGGTAGGGTCTCACTTTAGCCCAGGCTGACCTGGAATTTGCTATGTAGTCTCAGGGTGGCCCCGAACTCACGGCGATCTTCCTACTTCTGCCTTCCAAGTGCTGGGATTAAAGACATGCGCCACCATGCCTGGCTCAAAAACAATCTTTTAAACATTATTTTTTTTTTAACTTTCTCTTTTAAGGAACACATATGAAAAAACATCCTAAAATATTTTACAAAGCAGGTCAATGGTGGTATCAAACCAATGGTTATCTGTAAAGAATATACTAAAAAATTAGTTCTATATTTAATGAGTATACTTTTAAAAAATATTAAAGACATGCATATTTAATGGTTCATAGCCACCACTGCTTAGTATTCACAGGAAGTGTGTCATTCTGAAGACAATAGTAATCACAAAAACAATTCACACAGTATGACCTGAAATCCATTTTGAACAGCTAAAAATGAGAAAAGTACCTTGATGAACTGAGGTGTAGCTAGCCTGACAGTAGCTACAAAACAAACTCTGTCTTCATAAGGCCTATGTGTGCGCTGGATAGTTCCTTCAAACCCATTGTGTGCTGAAGTTGACACTAAGTAGTAAGGAAAAAGTAGTTGTTACTAACATTTAAGCATTTATACCAAAAAACTTAAAAAAATAAAAAATTAAAATACAGTTAAACTCACCACTGTTTAAAGATTTAAAATTTCCTATAAATCTCACATATTCATAGGTGGATGGCTCCTTGGGGTCTATTGTTCCTCGAAGCATATGGCAACAGAATTCTAACTGATTTTTTGCTGAAACAAGTGATAAAACGGAAGTGGTCAACAGAAAGGCTTCCACAATGCATGATTTAATCCACTAGAGTGCCTGAAGATGACTTATATATTGTAAACAACTTACTGCTTATCCACTTCTATGTACTCCATCCTCATTCTTCATTCTAATTTTAAATAAAGGTTTTACTCTCCACTCGAAAGCTTGTGCTGCCCTCCCTCCTGATTTTATTTTTCAGTCTCACTCTATAACCCAGGCTGATCCTGGCTCAGCCTCCCCAGTACTGAAATTCCCGGCATGCACCACCACAGGCGGCTGAATGAATTAATCTCTACCTTGAATAGTCTTTCCTCTCTTCTCCACAATCTGGACATGTGCCATTTGTCATTTATTCCTTTAGCAATTACAAATTTGCTTCTTTATTTTCTATAATGTAAATATGGTCTCCCATCTCAAGCCAACAGAGGGCCTCAAGCTAGTCTTTGGCATCAGGGTCTCCTTCCTTGCATTTCAACATCTGCTCTTCCTTCCCTTCATGCACTGTGGGTCTCCGTCCTTACACCACAGCTCCTTCTCTTCTAAAGATTTGACATATATATTGCTAGCTTCAATACTTTTCCTCATTGCTTTGACCGCACCCTTTCTCACCTGACAGCATGAACTTGCCTTCTTTCATTGCTGTCAGGACCACCTCTTCTGCTAATTGGTCTTTACACTATAGGCTTCCACAAAGGTTCTTGATCTTGACCTTTTGAAGCTCTCTGAAAATTCCTTGGTCTTGGGAGGTTTATTTATTAACTATCTCCATTTGCTTAGACATGCTCAATGCCCTGTTCAGAAACCACATCCACATACCCTTCATGCGTCGATTTGTTCTCTTTCTTCCTAAGCTGTCACCAGAAACTGGTATGTTTCACCAGGGAAGCACGCTCAGAAATATTCTCCCCCTCAGCGGAAAGATTGTAAGAGCCCCCCTCAGTAACATCACACTAAGGCGGGTGGAAATGGGCTGGCTCCTAGGATATCCATAATTCTCTACCCCCATGGACTGATCCAGACTGCCCAAGGAGGAGGATATCCAGCTGATTGGTGATAGGGAAGAGGGGCATTGGGGAACTGGGGATAACAACTCATTATTGGTTCATTAAATGTATCTCATGGATAATTTTTAAAAAAGAGCAAATAAATAAATAAATAAACATTCTCCCCCTCGTCCATGAACTAAGCACTTAGTATCACAGACTCCTTCTTCGTGCTGTTTTTCTCTCTCCGGGTTCCACCTTTTCTAGCTCTTCTCTCCTTGTTCTCCACACTCACCTCAAGCAATACCATCCACTTCATGACTTTAAATGTGATTTATAGGCACATAACTGGTTTCTACATCCATCATGTTTAGCCCAAATCTTTTTTCTAAATACTGGACTAGAATGTCCAATGATCACTACGATACAAACCTGACTATAAACAATTACACAAAGTTCTATTCATTTCTAGTCCTTTCAGTTTTCTCTGAAATGCTGGGTAATGAAGTCTTATTGTGGATATAAATACCTACAAAGAGTACCATTAGTTAACAATGTGGAACATGAGAATGTTTAATAATTTCCCACAAAAATACAGTAAGATTTTAACTAGAAATTTAAAGTAGTACCAAGTTCTATTTTTTTATGAAATAGTTTTATAAGTGTGACCAGATTATAAGAAACAAAATGAGATTTCACTATATGCTGGAATAGATCCAGTCTTTTAATATGAATAATTTCATTATACATACTGATATCTTAAAAACATTTAACAGAGCTCATAAAATAAGCTGCATTTTAATTTAAACACATGCTTTTTATTAACTTAGAAAAGTAACATTTGAGTTTCTCCTGAAGAAGGACTACTTACATTTTAGGTATTCAGGAGTTAATGAATCACTTTCCAGCAGATGGGTAGAGAGTATTTTATAAACCTCTGAATGTTCCCCCTCTGGGATAAAATTAAATATACTTTGATCCACAAGATCAGACTGAAAAACAAATTTTTAAAAATTTAGAATAACAATGATCAGAGGCATTTCTTTCAAAAGTATATAATTACTATTAAAAAAGAGAAGAGCATATGATTTTTAGTAAGCCAACCAGTGTCAAGTTACAAACTGCATCTTAAAAGAAACAGGATTGGTAAATTAGAAGAATACCAAGGTCATCAATCAGATCCATGACCAATATGACCTTGAATGTCTGGCACATTACCCACAAGCTGAGTGCCATCAAACGTGAACATGTAAAAATACAATAGGACTGAAAAAGCTAAGAGAAGCCTTTGGTTTTTAAGACAAAACCCTGCCATTTTTTTCAAATCCACACTCAATGATGGTGTGATGGTTTTGTAGTCAACTTAACCTTTTTAGTAATCTTAGGTGGGTTTCTGAGGTTTTTTACAAGAAGGCAGCTCTCTCAGTAGGGGCCAGGATGTAAGGAACCTCAAGGGGAGCTAAA
Organism: Zapus hudsonius; assembly: GCA_004024765.1. Lineage (NCBI taxonomy): Eukaryota > Metazoa > Chordata > Mammalia > Rodentia > Dipodidae > Zapus > Zapus hudsonius. The sequence continues at coordinate 30,175 of PVHP010006602.1, forward strand.
ACTAGACATCCCTTCCTGGGAAGACAGTACAGGAAAGAAATTTTAGAGACTCAGAGAATAACAAGTCTTGGAAAGGGTTATAAAACCCCACCCTAAGGCTATATAAAGGGGAGAAAAATCTACTCCCTCCCCTCTGCCTATTATGTTGTTGTGTATATGTTGTTGGTGATGGGTTTCTCTCTGTTTGGACCTGTGAATGGGGGTCAGCTTCTTTTGCCATTATGAAGCTTCCCCTGGATCTATAGCTTCAATAAATCTTTTCCTCCCATAACTGTGCCTGGTTTGGAGGCTCATCCCAGCAGTGCATGCATGAGTGGACTATGACAGATGGTGGTATAATGACTACAAAAGGACCAGTGACAATGAAACTCCAGCAGCTTCATCCTTCCCAGTAAGTACGGTGTTTTCTAGGGGTTTTCTCCAATTGCTCTGTAGAAGCCTAGGCATCTACAGTAATACTCAAGGCTCTTGGAGGCAGGAGCTGTGAAGGCTGCACTGCAACTAACTACAAGCTCTGCCACCTTCACTGTTTATGTTTGTATCACCTGCAAAGATTTTGCTTGAAGAGCTCACTGCTTAAGAATAAAAATAGTAATAAAAAAAGTATCTCTGGGGGTGATGGGATTGAGAAGGGTGCTTTACTACTGCAGTAGATTGCATCATATGCTCACATTCTCCCTGTCCTGTAGTCCTCAAAGTCCACCCCATGAAGTGAGATCTTTGGTAACCTTCACACAGCTATCATTTAAAGACCAGTTTAAATTATTTCTGTCAAAACAGCATTTTCTTAATGCCAAAAAACAATGCAAATAATATTCCTTTAAGTACTCATGACTTATGTTTATTTCCCATAAAAAGGTATTTTTAATTTAAAAGGTAGTGTTTATGTTTTATTGTCCCATAATGAATTAAAAGCAATGCTGTCTCCTACACCTTCATCTTCTTCCCTTGCAATCAAGGTACATTAACCTTGTACCTTAAATACCACAGTTATTAATACAGTAATTATTTGGGCTAAAGAGTTATTTCATAATGGCTTATATGGTAAGCATACCAAAATTTTTATCTATATAATTATTTATTTGCTTGTTTGTTTTCCAAGGTAGGATCTCACTCTAGCCCAGGCTGACCTCTGTAGTCCCAGGCCTCAAACTCATAGTGATCCTCCTACTTCTGCCTCCGGAGTGCTGAGACTAAAGGCGTGTCACCACATCTGGCTGCCTATATTTTAATGAGGAATTTTTCCTGGAAATCTGAGGACTGAAGAAATGAAGGAAATTTCAGGTACAAAACCAAATGCTAGAAAACTGTCTTTTGAAACTGACAAAAGTACTCAAGATTTAAGCACCATTGTAATGCAAACGTAGCCTTGCTAGAAACAAACTTCAAGTAAGAAATGTTCATTTTGAGAATTGTAGTTTTCTACCATTATCTACTCTTACCAACAATTTTCTTCATTATGATTTAACCTATTTTTTCCCCTGGTTTTCCATCTACAAATTCATCTCATATTCCCTATTCACAAAGATGAGAACATGAATGGAAGAATCAGATGACAAACAGCTCTTCCCCATACTGCTTCTCCTGACAGCTCCTGTTAGCCAGTACACTTCAAGTCTCCACAGGAACCTAACTGTGCTTGATAATACCATAACATACATCCAACTTGGTTACTAAATCCACCTCAAATAGAAGAACAGAAAATGGTAGTTATCGGATCCCTTTACCCCCTTAAGTCACTTTCATAAAAAAGAAATCAAAGTTCTGCTGGCTTACTTATATTTCTACATTAGCCAGTGTTTATTATATTTAGTGGAAATTATTAACTAATACCAATTACCTTTTCCCTCAGGAAAAGGAGTATGGACCACAGGGACTAAAAAGGACTAAATGCTCCTTTAGAAGAAGTCAGTGACTTGAGGGAAGTAGCCACTGCACCTGGAGAGCAGCCCAAGTGTACTATTGAAGACAATACTGTGCTTGAGCCAGGGTCATCCTTGTTTTTGCTGCTGCAAGTGCACCAGGCTAACTGGTCTGCTTCCAGATTTTCCTGACTTTGCCTCCCACTCCCACATGCACACTGACATTACATTCACGCATGTCACTTTGTGCCTGGCTTTATGTGGGTGCTGAGGAATCAAACCTGAGCCAGAAGACTTGCAAGCAACCATTAAGCCATCTCCCAGACCCTTAATAACGTTTAAATGAGGCATTTACCGAGCAGTTAACTTTTCATTTTTATAAAATTACCAAAACAACAATCTTAAAAGTAACTTTTAAAGTAGTATTAGAATTTTTATACTGTAAATCCATCTTAGACAAAGCATAGTAAATGAAAATTTCACATTCACTGATGTTCAACAAGTATATGAATAAAAACACATATTTAATTCAGGTATTTACTTCCTCATTCAAAATTATACACCATACTTCTAACTCTTTATACTTATTTATGTGGTACTAGGAATTGAACCCAGGATCTCACACATGTTGGCTCTGTCTGACTTCTGGGCTACATCTTCAGCCCAATGCATCTTGTTGATTACATTGAAAATGAATTGAATACGGTTATTATTACATTTTCAGGTCAAGTTAAACTGAATGTACTACTTTTAGATTTTGTAAATCAGAGAAAATTATTTATAAATTCCAAACCAATAGCAATAACTACCTCAGCAGAAATTTGGTAATTCTAGGAATATTCTCAGTATTTTAACAACTTCATCAGGCTTATTTTTAAAAGGAAACACTGAAAAGCAAGCATTAGAATAAAAAGTTGAGTGACCCTTAACTCCCAACACTCAAGAAGGAGGCTGAAGTAGGAGGATCACCATGAGTTCAATGCCTGCCTGAGTAAGACCCTACCTCAAAATAAAAAATTAGTAATAATAATCCCTACAGAATAAAAAAGGGAAGAATAACAGAGGTTAGTTAAAGTGATAGGTGAATATTTTAACCAAGGTTTAGGGAGTCAGGACTGATCTGAGAACACAGCAATGCTAAAATCAAGACATATACATATAACTGCAGCTTTTATCCCACCCTTCAATCACTCCTCAGCATGACTCTCAGGTCCAGTTCCCAGTCCTTTAGAATATTTAAGACAGGTATAGAGGCGGGCATGATGATGCATGACTTTAATCCCAGCACTCAGAAGGCAGAGGTAGGATCACTGTGAGTTTGAGGCCTCCCTAAGAATACATAGCTAGGAGTGAGACCTGGCCCTACTTTCAAGAACCATAAAAAGGTGTAAAATGATAGCTGATAGTGATATTACAGTATTTTTATACTTACTGGTAAATGTTCAAGTAATGAAGTCACACTCTCAGATACATATATTATACTTCCATCTGTCATGATCGCTAAAAAAAAACCATCAAGAGCCTGAAATTAAAAATAATGGTCAGTTAAATGAAAAGAAAACAACATTTCATAGGACAGAAACAAGATAATCACAAAGAACTTAATGCGTAACTATCCAGCATACTGTCAAAATGCCAGCCATTCTCACTTTGTGCATCTTTAAATGCATCTGAAGGAAAAAAATTACCCTGTGGCTTCTACTGGACAGCTGGTTTCTAAAGGGAGAAAGCTAACGTTCTGCCTTTATAGCTGTATATATGACACAACATGCTGTACACTACAGCTTATTTGAAGAAGCATACACATCCCTCAGGCAACCTATCCTAGACTCACAAGAGAGCAGCACTATTATTATTTAGTAATATTCAGAGAAGTGTAAGATTCAAGCATAGGATGGTATATATGTATATGTGTATATATACATATATATACACACACAGATACACATATATATGGGAAAAAATTAAAACATAGGGAGATGGATATGTAGGGAATAAAATGAATGGAATGGCAGAAAATTAAGGAAAAGCCTGCACCCCTGGTAAAGTCATCTTTCTTCTATACACAATGGGAAGTCAACAGAAGGTTAGGATAGGAGTTGTGCCTCAATGTGAGTATATGGAAAAAATGGAGATGAGAAAGGTAAATCTGACCTTTGGGATAAACAAGCAAACTAATGAGAATCTGAATGAAATCAGAAACAATGGGAAGAGAAGAGACTAGACAAGCAATGAGAAACGTGAACAGGGAATAGAAAACTTAAGATTAAAGTAATTCTGTATTTTATAATTGTCAAAGTATTTCATTTAAGAATCCTAGGCACAGAAGTTATAGCTGAAGAAATGAGATATCCAGAAAAAAGAAGCAGGCCAAAGACAAGTAGTTGGAGAATCACTTAAATATGAAGATGAGGAAAAGAAAAATACCCAGAGAAATGACAGAATCAACTGTATGAGAAGAAAGTACAGTGCAGTGAGATCAAACAGGATAGGACAAGGTGAATCCTGGTGTTTTCTAGAAGAGCATTGTCCACAGGAAGTTAAGTGGGTAACAATGAGTTATCAACTATTCTGACCCACTCAGTCATTAATTTGACAAGAGAAAAAAGACCACATTTAAAGTGACCGAGTATGAAGGGAACACACAGAAAAACAAAAGAAGCTTTAGAGATAACAAATATATTTTACAAAATTAGTATGAGGATAACAAGGCTAAGGGAGAAGAAGATCCAGGGGAGAAGTTGAAGACAGCTTCTTTTTTAAGAAGGGTAGCCAGCTCTGGAAGGAACACTGGGGATCTTAGTCATCCTTCTATCTGAAACACTGAATTCAAGTGTGGCCCAAGTGAACAGCTTTTGTACTGTATAAATGATGACCTTGAGAGTGAAAGCAACCCCACTCCAATTCTAAGTTAATGGAGCATTCTTTTCTTCCTTCCCTCCTTCTTCCTTCCCCTTTTTTTGTTTTGTTGTTGATGGCATGGAACTCACTATGCTGGCCTCAATTCTCAGGTGGCCCTCATGCCTCAGCCACCCTAGTGCTGAAATTTACAGCAGTGAGCCACTACATCCAATTCAAACTACTACTTATTATCTTCAGTGCTGAGGATTGAAACCAGTGCCTCATACATGTTCAGCAAGTCCTCTGCCACTAAACTACATCCCTAGCCTGTAACTGCTGACACTAAGAAAAAGGCGCCCTTCTCTAGCTCCTCCCTCCTTAGGTGCAAATGTGAGTATCTAGGAGAACTTAAAACTGAGTAGATGCCTACCTTCCAGAATGACTCAAACAAGTCTGTTTAGACAATGAAGAGGGGATGATAAGAGATCTCGTAAGCTGAAGCCAATTCTCTACAATGACTTTTTAGTACAATAATGACAGCACTGTTCTATTATTTCATCAGCAATTATCTTGGTATTACTATGTGAAGCGGGTCAAGATGATGGTAAGAAGAAAACTGGTTTCTCTCAGTGAAAGCGAGTGAACTTTCACTGTGACCATGTCCCTTGCTGCTAGGATACTGCTAGGAATTGCAGTGTATCTCATCACTGAAGACAATGAACACAAACCAGCATACTGAATAATTTGACCCACTTCTAGGTCTAAACCTTCTCTTCCTTCTTGCAGAGAAAAGCCTCCAACATCTTGCCAGACTTCTCTCCCCTTCCACCTCCCCGCCAAAATGGGACTTGGAGCCCAGACAGCATTTGAGCAGAGCAACACAATGTCACCCTTGGATGAAAACTAAAAAAGCCCTGAGAATGATCTGAGAGATGTGAAGGGTAAGACAGAGAGCATGCTCCCCCATTCATGATGAATAACCGTGACATCCTCTTCCCAAGACAGATAACTGTGATACTCTCCTCACACAACAGATAACTATGGAGCTCATCCCCTCTCCCACACTGTATACAGAGTCTTCATGTCTTCCTACTTGGTATCTTCTTAACCCATGGTAGTGCTATTACGTCTGGGAAGACTGGACAGGGACAAAGCCCTGTGCATCTTCAGCAAATTCCAAGGCAGGCACACAGCACTAGCCCTTTCTTCTACAATACAGGAGAGAGCCAGCTGTCAAGGGGTAAAGTTACATCTAGGAGATGACTTAGCAGAGATGTGATCAGGCTAAATTATACTGACTTTCCTACTGCAGTCCTCCAAGGGTCGCATAAAATATTCCTTAGACAACAGGGAAAAGAACAAATTAAAGATGAATGGAGAGGAAAGAGGGAAGGGACAAATGAAAGAGGAATGTTGAGAAACCTTGAAAATGAACATTAAGATGATGATTCTACTAGAGGCCTACTCCACAGGAGGGCGCTGTGCTGGGTGCTATAAACCTGGCTAAAGGTCCTATCAAACTGTCTCCTACAATGTTGCTCTCAAGCCTCTATTAGAGAAATTCCCTTTTTGCAGACTAGTTAAAGTGCTGAGAGTGACTCTTCAGTGAGTGCTCAGTCATGAACAAGACATCTCTATCAACCCCTCCAAGGCTCACGGAAAAATTGTAGAAGAGTAGGAGGAACGCTCTGGATACATGACCACACAACTCATGAACTCACAGCACCTCTGGCTTCTCACACAAGATCTGCAAGAGATCGGGCCTCCCAGCAGTCCAGCATGCGTGGAGGAGGGGCTTTGGAGACACCACATGAGGAGCCATGTTCTTCAGAGGTGTGACCATGGTAAGTTGCCTGTAGTCCAGTAAATAACCCACCACCCAAGCTCATTAAAGTGCCCCTGACTAAGCTCAGTAGGTCACAAAACACAAGCAAACCTGAAAACAGAAGAGGGAAGGATGAAGGGTTTAGTGGAGTAGAAAGGCCCAAGAGGATAATGGGGATAAATATGGTCAAGACACATTGTCCACATGTATGTAATTGTCGATGGTTATAACCAGCCATACTATGTGGATAAGCTGCAGCTTCTCTGGACAGCACCAGTAAAACGAAGCAGCCGAGTGACAGGGACATGTTCAATCTCTTGTTCTAGAAACTCCGACAGCCTGCATTTGAAGCACTGCTCAAAGTGCTATATGGTCTGCTCATCTGTAACCTAATCAACACAACTGAATAGTACAAATATGTTTTTTCTAGTCAAATGAACATTATCCAAACATAACCAGTCTATTTTATGAAAACCAGTTCTAAATAATGAATCAAAAGTTTTCATATATAATCAGCAAATTTAGAAAGACTTTAAGCAAGCAAAATTAAATATGTGCTAACATTTATACTGAGGCTATAAGATACACACAAACATATCCTTCATGTTGGCATCTTAATAGAAATACATGTACTTAGTTGTACATATTAAAAATTAAGCATACTCTTGACACAGAAGTAAATAAACATGCTATTTTCAGTCATGTAAACCTAACATCTATGGTTATAAGTAACTTAGTTTCATGTTTTTTTTTTTTTTTAATTCTTTCTCTGTATAATGCAATGGTTAACCTTAGTTTTCAACGTGACTAGATCTGAAATCACTTAGGAGATAAACCCCTGGGTATGTCTGTGGGTGAGAACACTCCGGGTGCTGGGGTCCCACCCTAAATAAAAGGAGTGGGCTGAGCATGAGCGGTCGTCACTCCTGTCCTAACTGTGCTCAGCTCTGGTTCATGTTCCTGCCACCATGATGGACTGTGGTCAACTGTGAGTCAAAATAAACCCTTCCTCCTTTCAGTTGCTTCTTGTCAGGTGTTTTGTCACAGCAACAAGGACAAGAACTAACACGAATGTCATACTGTTGCTCGACTCTGGTTTATTCTTTCCTTGATGCTTATTTTTATGTATGCACTACACATACTGTGGCAATTAGCGAAAGAAACTTTCTTCTGAAGAAAAATATTTAAAGTAACCCTTTCCCATGTAGCCTATTAGTAAAACATTACTTACATTAAGGTTATTAATAAGAGTAGAAACATATTTTTAATTCTAAGAATTTTTCATGCAATAAAGTAGTTTATAATGAACAAAAATATCTTATTGAACAACTGCCCTGAGACTAAAAAATAAAAAGTAAAAAATTTGAGTCATTTCCTTTCTCCATTATAGACGTTAGCTTGTGTGTACCCTTTCATAAGCATACTGCTTATAAACTTAACGAGCTCTTTTTGCAAAATGTCAAAACTACTTTTTAGAGGAAAAAACTTTCAATAAAATTAAGAACTAATACTTGGGGCATACATTAACTATACACCAATTTAAAGAGCCAATTGCTGGTTTCAGAGCTAAAGTTCTCATTCTGACCAGCTTTCACAGAAGCAAGTCGAATGTGAAGCACACAGTGGTGGCTGAGGTGGCATTAGGCTGTCTTGCAATAAGTTTGAGGGGAATTTCCTAGCTATGTGACTGTAGGTAATTTTCACCATACCTTGGATTCCTTGATTTCCTTATCTGGAAGACGGAAAAACTGACCTCTACTTCCAATAAATAGTGAAAATACAATGACTGAATGTGCAGTGTCCAGTTAGTTTTCAAAGTACAGGCTTAAATGTTTACAATATATGTATATTCCAACAATTTTCATATAGTAACATTTCTACTGAATAGAGAGGTTTTATCAATTAACTGTTCTAATGCATAACAAACAAAACCATTCTTTTTTGCAAAATATCTTGCTTCAGACTTTACTAAATATGCAGATAACTTGAGACACGGCCATATGACATTAGTAAATTCTTAAGATCTGAAATAATAAACCCAAACAAGAAAGATGGAAGCCAGGAAATTACTTACCAATGTCTACATTCTCACTTACCCAATTGTTTTCTTATATTTTACATCTACACCCTGGTAGCTTTGTTACTGGTGCTACTAGTTTGTTTTTCATAGCATCTCCCTATGTTGGTCAGAGCAGCCACAAACACTCCTTCAGCTTCACCCTCCTGACTACCTAGATTAGTACTTTATGCACCAATTCTTCTTGTCTCACCTCCAAAGTAAATAACCTGTTTCTCATTGGTTGTCATGAAAATTGATACTGAACACTATTCTACATAGAAAAATAGTTAAAAGAAAAAAAAATTACAGATGATATGAATGATTAAAAATTTTTTGGTTTATATTTGATTGTGTGAGGTATTAAGTTCTGTACACAATCTACTTTAAAATTGTTAAGAACAATTTTGTCACCAAGAACATCTGTTCATTCCCTTTTAAAAGTTTCAATTTGAATGATAGCCTTTCAATGTGTAATTCGCTTTTTCTATTTCCAAAATATGTCATTTATTACTACTTCAAATTAATTTTTAGCAATTTAATTATTATTTTAAAAAATCTGTCAAGCTGGGTGCGGTGGTGCACGTCTTTAACGCCAGCACTTGGGAGGCAGAGATAGGAGGATTGCTGTGAGTTCAAGGCCACCCTAAGACTACATAGTAAATTCCAGGTCAGCCTGGGCTAGATTGAGAGACCCTATCTTGAAACCTTCCCCCCACCCAAAAAGAAAAAAAAGAAAAAAGTACTGTCTAATAGGATACCACTATCAACTAAATGTTTTATCTTCAAAATTCATGCTGAAACCCTATTGCCCAACATGACTGTGTCTGAGGAGGGGAGACTGGTAGAGATTAGCTGACAAGGGTAGAACCCTCATAATGGAATTTGTGTCCCTACAGAAGACGACCCTAGGGCTCTTCTGCTGTGCGAGAAACAGTAAGATTATGGTCGTCTAGGAACTAGGAATCAAGAGCTCTCACCACACCTTAGGCCCACTGGAGCCTCGACACTGGACTTCTCAGCCTCTACAACAAACTACCCAGATCCATGCTATTCTGGCATAGCTGCTAAATTGGACTAAAGCTCACACATTTCATAATGATATTTGATGTGAAAATACATCCTATTCTTTGTTAGAATATAGCTGGCAGTTTACATTGAGAATTCAATAGCTAGAGGTTTCCAACATTAATAAAAGCATCTCTAAAAGTAACAAAAATATGAAAACTTCCTATTACTCTACCATATGGCATTGCTTATCATGCTTGATCAATACACTATAAATTTTAATTGTACACATACATAGCTTATATTTACACTGAATTAACACTTTTCAATGTTAATGCTGCTATAACTGTACTAAAATTAATCACCCCTCTAATAAAACTTTCAAAAATCAAATCTGGACATACCTCTAACATTAACTGTGTAAACTCTTCATTACTAAGGAATGTAGGTTTCCAGTCCTGTCGAATTTCACTAGCATCTGACTGTGCAGTGATTTCTGTAAACAGATGGACACATTAGTGGCATGCTCGAACCACTGTAGAAGTACAAAGATCCCACTAGCTGCTTCTCTTCCTGCTCTACTTAAAGATGAGAATGATAGGTGGGCAAGATGCAACATTTGAGTTAATGAGAGACTACCTCCCTGGATTTGGTCTGCATAGTTAATATCAGCAGCCTGAGCTATTCCCTCCTGCTCGACATCATCACAGACTGGAGCAAGAGCAAGCAGACTGCATTGTGATGATGCCAGACTGAAGCAGCTTTTCTGCTCCCTGCCTGTGGTGTGTGGTACTATCTAGAGTAGAGACCAGGAAGTCTGTCAGAGGAAAGCTGCCATTCAGCTCAGTCTGTCTGTTTTCAACAAGGAAAAAAAGTCTTCCCAATTTTAATTGCTTTATTTAATCCAGAAGACTACATTAAAATTTAGGGAGAAAACCTTCAGAGTAATATTATTCCCAGAGTGACTTTGGCATGAAACACACATCTAATTATTACTATTCTATTACATCTAATAGATTTAGTCATTGGAAAGTTATTTATAAATAATGAAATCTGAATTATTTAGGTAAACAAACTTAAAAAAAATATAGTCTCACTATGTATCTAAATTGGTCCCAAATTTGTGATCCTTCTACCTCAGCATCTAAATGCTAGGATTATAAGTTTCCATTTTAAAATAAAGACATACTCTTAACAACCAGGCAAACAAAAAAACTACACCACAAAGTGTACACTACAAAATATACTTTTAAAAGTACTGATCACATTATCTTGATTCTTTATTATCAGACATGTAGACACAGCGTATGTTCACACCACATTTGCATGACAAGTGCTGGCTGGACGATGAAGAGTAACTAAAACATGGCTACTGATTCTGGGAGTGGTCATGCTCTGCATGGTTGGATCAATTCTACACATCCAGGGAGAGGGACTTAAATCCACAAACAAATACAATCAAGTTGAGTTAAATATACGCCTGCTTCAAATTAGTAAGTGCTTTAAAATCCACTATTAATTTTACTTTTATAATAATATATCCAATTTAAGATGAAAAAAACCAGCTAGTACTGAAATCAATGCTCTCTTGTCAAGAGATAGAAATGTATGCACTTCACTTTGTTTTATTCAACAACCACTTATTGAGCTCCTGTGTCTAGAGGACTGTAGTAATGTGCCATCTGAACACTGGGGCAAAGGTTAGTGGGAATGCTACCTACACAGGTAGTAGAATGGCAGGTGGCATGAATATATGGAGCTCTAACACACTGCCCAAAGAATTAACAGAACAGTGTGTAGAATATGACAGACAGAATGCTAAGAAGAATGAAAAGTAGTAAAAATATTTTCATATTTTAGGCCTGTCTGACTAAAAAGAATAAAAACAGGAAATTAAGAGAAACTGACTCGACAAAATGAAAATGAACTTAAGTTTTAGAAGCACTGAGTTTGGAGACATAGAAAAGAAATACCCAGAAGTTATCTAGAAAAACAAAGAAAAGAAATACCCAGAAGTTATCTAGAAAAACAAGATTAAATTTTTTTAGATTAAAAATTTTTACATCTAAAATTATTTAGTAGCTTAATCAAGAATCCTAGCTTTAGGCATGTGATTGATAAGGGAAGGAGTCGAGAAAGTAAGAACATAGGGATAAGCCCTGGAGAAACGTCACATTAGAGGTAGAGAAAAAGAATTTAGTCTCAGGAGAGGGAGCAGCACAAAATGACAGAAGCCTTGAGGAAGAGTCAAGGGGGATGACCCCAAGGTACAGTTCTACAAAAATGATGGAAGCCTTGAGGAAAAGAGAGTCAAAGGAGATGACCCCAAGGTCCAGTCTACAGAAATGACAGAAGCCTTATGAAACACAGTCTGTGGCCATGAGTAGGCTGACCACACCTACTGGGAGAGAACAGCGAACCAAGAAAGGAGCACTTGTGCAATGGAGGAGCCTAGGCCTGAGGGAGACAATCAAGAGCTTTTAAATTCAGTCAAATATTCCACTCAGTGCGGAGGAGCCCTTGACTAGAACTGGGGATTCAGGGCGATAGGCACCAGATCCTGTACTCTTGGGCTCCCAAGAAAAGATGCACTATGGGAGCGAGTGTCGGGGAGGCTACTAAAAATAGAATCTAGGTAATCCAGAATTGTGTATATTTTTTAACCTACACTGATCTCACTCTCCGATGGAGATTATGTTTGTATTTTTCAGGATGCAGCGAGAGAGCTGTGGCCCATCTAACCCTACCGTAGGCCGATAGCTGAGATCCTGGCAAGAGATGAGCCACCACAGTCATACCGTGGAGGATCCATATGGAGCCCCGCAGAGAATGACGGGATGAACAAGGGACCCACAGTCACAGCCATTCAATCAACAAAGGATAAGCCTGTGAGACAGAAACCAACGAATCTTGACACAAAAACCCTTAAGCTCATATTAAAGCAGCCTTAATACCCACCACAACTCAGGGAACTGAGCAGAAGAGGAGCCGGAAAGATTGTGAGAGCCGTGGTGGGGGAAGAGTATCCAGAGGCATGGCACCACCCCTCGGTAACAACACACTTGGGCTGAATACTAGGCTATCCATGGTCCCCTGCCCCAAGGACTGATCCAGACGGCCCACAGAGGAGGATATCCAGCTGATTGAGGAGGGGAGGATTGGGGAATTGGGGATAACAACTCATTGTTGGCCCACTAAATAATGTAACTCATTATGGACAATAAAAAAATTTTTTTTAATTAAAAAAAATAAAAGAAATGATAGAAGCCTTGAGGATGAGTCAAAGGAGATGACCCCAAGGTCCAGTCCTACAGAAATGATGGAAATCTTGAGGAAAAGAGTCAAGGGAGATGACCCCAAGGTCTAGTTCTACAGAAAGGCAAGAAGAAGGAATAAGAAAAGCTTCAGCTGTACTAAGAATCAGTGGGAACATCATTAATGAAACTAGCCGAACAGTTTCAAAGAGGAGAAGAGTGTAAAGTGGCTTAGTAACTGATTCCAAAGTGAGATAGGAAGGGGAACAGAGGCACTAGTAACTATCCTTCTGAAAGGTTCTGTAGCTATCTGCATCTGAAAAGAAATATCCCTTGAATTTGTTATCTCTACTAACAAAAATATTGGTTATTCCTTAAGCTTTGCTTTTCATGACTGACTCAGTCAAGATGATTTTGCATTTTAAAATATGTTTATTTCCTAGCTATAAATTGAAATAATCTCTCTTAATGGCCTTGTGTGACCTGGTTTTTTATTTCAAATGCACCTATAGTTTTCCAACAAACATGCTCCAGTTAAATCAAGACTCCCTGCTCCTCTGCTTTTGTACATATTATCTCCTTCATAATAAGTGCTGCTTATCTTAAACTAAAAGAAACAGTTAAAAAGTTACCTATTTGTAAGACTTCTTTGACACATTCTTTCCTCTGTGTTCCTACTATAAGTTTATAGTTTCTAGTCACTACACACATTAGAATAATTTGTATTTTAATCTTTGTTGACACATGTTTGTCTCCCCTGGCTTCAGTGGCTTGAGGACCAAGAACGCAATACTATTTCATAAGGATCTGACAACCAACAAATGTCTGTTGAATGAAAGAAAGAACATACTAGGAGATCTTTCTTTTTAAGCAGTTGGTTTCTCTCTTAAAATCCCAAGGGAAGAGCCAATCTTCTGTCTCACAATTTACCATGCTTTACAAAAAGACCACTAGAAAAACCAACACCTATTTTACAAAGTTAAAAGCTTTACCTTTATGTTTTCGTAAAAAATCAATGCTCTTCTGAAGAACAGTAGATTTATCCATCTTTCTAGCATTGCCAGGAAGCATGGAGCCAAGCTCTTTAATAAGAACATTAAATTGATCTCTACGTTTCTTTTCAGATTTGTTTCTAGACACTCTTGATTTAAAAAAAGAAATAAAATATGATTAAAAACTTAAATATGCAGTTCTTACCCCATTTGGTCACACAAATAGTTTAAATCTGTACATGATATAGCATGTGTTTCCATAAATAAACATGGCAATAGACACTTATTTCCCAGGTTTCCAATAATACAATGTTTTACTTGAGAAATAAATTCTTACGTAAGCTTACCACTAACGATAATTTTGTATAATATACATTTGATATACACGTTTTTATAAAAATGCCAAATGAAATGCCAAAAATAAGATTAATACATTTACATGAACTGAAGCTTATAAAGCAATTCATCAGTTTATAATACCTCCCAATTATTTGTCCTATAACACCAGATTTTCTAATTCTGTTTTTGTCTAAGCATACTTTTCCAAAAGGTCAGTAGAGAATTTAATTTATTAGCTGCATATTGATTTTCGAAGTTCTACTTGGCTAACAGAATTAGCTTCTTAAAGCAAGATACTTTTTGTAAAACATTAAACTTTTATGTAGTCACTACTACATTCACATGCATTACTCATTTATAATTCACACTAAACTACCTTTTTGCTTTGTCCTTGTCATCTTCTTCCACCAATCCATCAAAAATGCTACAGTCATCCCTGAAAGGCAAGCATGGACAGAGATGGTAAGAGCAGAACCGTAGGCAACAGCAACACTGATGTGAAGGGTGAGTTACAACCTCAGATTGCTGGGAAGTTAACAGCCTGGACAGAGTCAAGCTCTGTAACCCTTATTTCCTAATAAAAATTTAGTTACATTTAATTTTAAGTTTTTCACATATGTGAATTTCAAAAGTATTTATACTTAGCTATACTATGCATACAACATGCTATAAAAGCACTAGTTTGTTTTGTCGAACTTTAAAATATTTTTATTTGTGCATATGTGCATGTGTGTGCTGCTGCAAATGATCACCCGATGCTTGTGTCACTTTCTGCATTAGCTTATATGGTGGCTTAAGAATTGAAGCAGCAGGCTGTGAAAGCAAGCACCTTTAACACTGACCCATCTTCTTACCCCTTTTTTCAAACTTTCAATAACCAGTGATATAAAGTCAATATGAAAAGCATTGTATAAAATTACTTCATTGGAATATTAACTACAATAGCATAATTTAAGACTTTTTGTGAGTCACTTAAAACAAGTATAAATTACAAACATCATAATAGCAGATCATTAACTTATACATTTTCGTTCATCTGCTAATCTATCTGACAAATATTTATTAGTTCTGGATGTGGTGACAGAGCATAAGCAAAAAGACTCTTACAGTTTATTTTCTAGTAGAAATAAATAAGCATGAAAATGTGTGGGAACAGGTTTTAATTTTTTAGAAAGGGGCAATGTTTTAGGTCCTTGGTGGTTAGGGAAGGATTTGTTTAAACCTAAGTTGATAGGGTGGGGAGAGCTTTGAGATCTGGGAGAAGAACATTCTAGTTAATTATATCCAGAATATTAGTAGCTAACTCCTTAAGCTAAGGCATTCATGGTGGTTGATGAGCTTGTTCATGAAGTCCCTCTCCACTCCTTTAACCACAGCTTCTGTAGCTTGTAATGACCTGTAGTATGTATGATGGGACTACTGGACTCCCTGTTGAGATCAGTAATAAACCTTATTTCATGGAGGTTCATGAATAGACTCAGGATTCCATTTGTGCCTGGAAATTTATGAAAACTGTATGAATATGAGTTTTCCAGAAGAGAGTCAGTCATTTTCCAAACATACAGATAAAAAAGAACCCTTCTTAATAATCACTGCTTCATCTCAAAACACCTATTTCTATCCCTAAGTGTTACAAGTGCAGAAAGGAAACCAGTAATCATTCAGAAGAAGAATGCCAAAATCATATCCAAATCTGCTGGGACAGTTAAATGTCCTTTCTGAGGAGAAAACTATTCTCAGAGTGCATCAGTAACTGCAGCAAAGTCCGTATAACAATCACAGTGGAGGCAGATGTCTCTAAGGACATTTCTTGCCCTCAAGCCTTATGTTCTGATAAGAGTATATATCTCCATTCTTTAGCTCAGAGAAAAGGAGGAATGTTGCCTTCCAATACAATTGCACCTGCAAAATTCTTAAAGAACTAGACTAATCATACAGTGCATTATAATGTGACCTTAAGCTGTTCAACTTTACTGATCTGTGTCTGTAAAGCTTTGTGTAATTAAGAGAAACTAAAGTAACATACTAATTCTGCTTATTAGTTGTCAGAGTTAAGTGCTCTACAAATATCACTATACATCAAATTTAAGATACTGACTGTAAGAGTTGCCATTATTTTGTGCGTCCCTAAGAAAGAAAAGGGGGGGGGGAGGCTAGCAATCAAAATCTGTTAAGTCAATTTAAAGACCCATCAATTATCAGATGTTAAAATGCAAACAAAACCACCATAAGAGTCTTAGTATCAAGGCTGAGGGGCAGAGGACTTGCCTAGGATATACTAGGCATTGGGTTAGACACCAAGCACCATAAGGGGAGGGAGGGGATAGGGCGAAGGAAGGGGGGAGGGGGGAGAGAAAATATACTTAGAATAAAAGAAATAAACAGGTTTGTCCTATTCCCAAGAATGAGATTGAAACATTAGTTTAACTAATGATCCTAATTATAATTACCTCTTATCAGTCACAAATGCTAAGATGCTTGAAGTGATGTAGTTAGCACCAAGAGACTCTAGAAGGTGCCAAGGAAACATTTGCAATCATTACTATTTCTTTTAGAACAGCTTCTGACAAACACTCAAAATTTAAAATTCAAGACCCATTTAAAACATAAGCCACGAGGCTGGAGAGATGGCTCAGAAGCAAAGGCACTTGCCTGTAAAGCCTAACAACCTGGGTTTAATTCCCCACTACCCACGTAAAGCCAGATGTACAGCGGCACATGCATCTGGAGTTCATTACCAATAGTTGGAGGCCCTGGTGCACCCATTCTCTCTCTGTCTCTCTTCTCTCTCTCTCTGCTTGCAAATTATATATATATATATATATATATATATTTTACAAAAAGCCATGTTATTCACTGAACCTTTCTGTTTCATTTTATTTGTTCAATTTATAAATTGAATATACCAATTATGTTTAGGCTTAAAGCACCTTCCATCAATTTTATCAATCTGATATAGGCCATTATTCTAAAAGCAAATTTTTAAAGAACATTACATAATTCAAAATCAAAGTCACTAAAAACATACCTGTCAACAATCGAGCTCATTTTACTACAGCTTACGGTAAACAACATAACACACTACGTTTTCGTCTTGTCGTAGACATTTGTACTTCTCCTCTGGTAAAAAGAAAGCAAATGATTATTAATTTTCTAAAACATATCTAAAAGGTTATTTTGAAAAATATGTATTACCATGAAGACTAAAATATTTTGTGATGAAAGCTGAAACATTATTTTCAAGCAAATACCTTTGAGTGGGACATATCTGAGGCTTTTTTCTTCGAACAAAGAAATATGGAAAAATCCAGATGCATTATTCATATTCATATTTTTACTCCAAAGTAATAAAAAGGCCAACTTTAATATTCAGTCTATATACTTGACTTTGAAGCTATAATAGGCTGTAATAATATCATCTCATAAACAATGAGTAGTTATCAAAACTCCATTTTCTGCTAAACAATATGGCAGGCTATGTATAAAGATATCATACCTAATAATTATAATAAGTATAATGCAGGCTATCTTGTGTGACACCATCACTCAGGCAAGGAACAATTAAGTGTGCCTGTGGGAGTTACAGGGTGAAGCCAGAGGGAATGTTTTTGATGATGGTATGTCTATCAAAGGTCAAATATTTTGTTACTGAAACCATGATAAGAGACAAGAAGCATTAGCATATTCTGAGGACTACTTAAACTGCAAACTTCTGGGCCTCATGCTGGCCTAGAATTAGAACCTACATCTTCACAAGAAGACCCCACATTCATTTCTATGACCATTTTTGCTTAAGAAGCAGCAGATACTTGCCCATGATGTGCCTAAAAACAATTTAAGTTGAGATACCTGTCCCTACACAAGCTCAAAGAAATCCAACTACAGAGCAGGAAGGGGCAATAGCTGAAAGCATTCTAAGCCAAAGAAATGACAATTTTTAAGAGCACCAGTCTACAGCCAAACCACCCTGAACGTGTTTGATCTTGTCTAAGAGCACAAGCTATCACCAGGTGAGCCAACGCTATTTGAGAAACTCAAGAGCTTTAGCATTTTTCTCATCAGCATGTTCTAATTTAAAGTTTTAATTACTAGAGCAGGTCAAACATAAAAGTGTCTTATTACCCTCTCAACATTTAAGGAATACAAACTACTTTCAAATTGAATTAGAAGCCTAAAATTTATCTCTGAATTCTATATAATCTTTCAAAATTAATCTATTCAAGATTTTTGTGTTTATGCACGTGTGTGCAAGACTGTATGTACATGTGTATGTACAGAGCCAGAGTGTCATTCAGTTGGCACTGTCCATCCACCTTTCATTGAGACAAGGTCTCTCACTGACCTGGAACTCACCTAATTAGGCTAGAATAGCTGGTCAGTGGGCCCTAGGAACTCACCTGTTTCTGTTTCTTCACTGCTGGAATTACACACATATACTACTATGCCCAGCATTTCTGGTTTGGGGTTTGTTATGGGGGGAGAGGAGGGATAAGGGATCAAATTCAGGTCCACATGTTTGTAAGACACTTGACTGACAGGTACTTCCCAGCCCTTACACAAGATTCTTATGTCCCAAATCCCAAAGTCATGAGTTAAAATATTGATTATAATAAACATCTTAAAAGATTTGGGACATAAGTTTTACTTTACTATTTCCTTTATTTAAATGTCAAAGTATAATATAAACTTAGGTAGAATTCTATCTAAATTAAAGAAGTTTACAGTTTGAACAACAGAAGATTCTAAAAATATTCAATCACTGTTTTCAAAGTACTTTTCCAAGAAAAAAAAAGAATAGCCCTTGAAAAATAACAAAACCTATATAGTTATGGCTATCAAGGGGAACTGTGAGAATTAATTCCCTGAAAAACCTAATGGACCTGAGTTTGATTCTCCAGTACCCACCAAAAAAAAAAAGCCAGATGCATAGGGGCACATGCATCTGGAGTTTGTCCTCAGTGGTTGGAAGCCCTTGGTGTGATATCTCTCTCTCTCTCTCTCTCTCTCTCTCTCTCTCTCTCTCTCTCTCTCTCTCTCTCTCTCTCTCCTTGTAAATAAATTTTAAAAAAGAATTCTTAAAAGATAATGACTGGAGGAGTTATCAGTAAGAATAGTGAGCATTAACACATGATAAAATATTGTGAGTGCTTGGGTTAACATTAGCAGACAGTTACACAGTTTCAAGCTTGCTTAAGTACACCCTTCTAGAACAACAGAAACATTACCGATACTGGTTTTAACACTAGAACAAAAAGAATAATAAAGGAAACACGGTGAGCTTGCGTGAATTTGAAAGGAACAGTTGCATTACTTGAATCCAGGGTTCACCCAAATATAAAATGATCAAGTTACTGCTAAAAAGTAAATGCTCCTTTACATAAGCCCCTGGAGCTCAAAGTCGTTCAATGACTGCACCAGGTGGGCATGTACCACATTACTATTTATGAATGCCATTTTAAGAATGGCAAGAACCCTGGCATATGTCAATATTTTAAAAATTAGCTACAAAACAAGTTTAGGGAATAGGCAGATATTATTAAATGAAGACATTTTATGAACAATTCAAATTTGGCAAAATTAGAAGCAAACATTCTTTTAAATCAGTATGCAACATTACACTTAATTAGAGAAAATTTCAGTGTCAGGGCTTAAAACCATAACGCACATCTTACTTAAAAATAAGCTCTTAATAATAAATAAAAGTTTATTATTCATAGCATCACTTGTCTTCTAAATCCCAGATGCTGCTACCTCTAAAAGGCTTTCCTTTCCTACAGTACTTATTTCTTTCACTGCAACTATTTTGACCAAAGCATTAACACAGACCAATAAAAAAACCAAACAACCAACCAACCATTCAAAAGCCCATCTCACTTGACCCATAACTTCTTTAGCTCCCGCCCTAACTTGTTTGCTTCCTTCCCCAAAAGAACATCTCAGAGCTATGTAGGTATCCTTACTTCTGTTCTTTTATTTGAGAATGTACCCTCTGTCCCTAGTTCCTACTTTCTCTGAGTAACTATTATCTTAGACCAGATTTTTAACTGAAGAATCAAATATGTGCATTGCTATTTGGACATTAAAAACTTGTTTCTCATATCTGCATGTGGCTAGCAGCTTGTGCTATTCCACTCCTTTTGGAATGAGGCCTTCTCTGACTGCAGGAGGGCACACCAGCCATTTTCATTTCTGGACAGCACTGAACACAAGAGGAGGGAGGCTTCGGTCTTGTTCATCACCACGTTACCATTATCTACAGTAGCATCTGAACAGAACTACTGCACATGAAGAGCTCGGAGATCAACTAAGGAAAATGCAAAAATTTAAGTAAAACTTTCCTCAAATGAGTATGCCAAAATAACCCATGGGTTCCTTGACGTGTTTTTGTTCTGGGAAGGTCTGTGCAGTGGAGAGTCGTTTTTACCTTGTGTACTTTTGAGATCTTCTGAACTGAGTCTTCAAAAACTAGGTTCAAGGTCTTCCTTTATATGACTGTCAGTCTCAGAATTCTATTAAAACAAGGAAGGTTGGTTAAATTTACCAACTTAAATAGAATTTTATAAATCATTCTAAATAATTTTTAAACATAACACCACTTAGACTCAATCACAAAAATATACACAAATTTAAAATTCTATGAGTTGTTTCCAGAAAAGAACTTTAAAATCATAACTAAGCCAAGTCACTTTTAATTCTGCTACAGAAGCTAACACACACAAGAAAGGCTGGAAAGATAGCTCAGCGGTTAAGGAACTTACCTACAATGCCTAATGACCTGGGTTGATTCCTCAGTACCCACATAAAGCCAGATGCACAAGTTTGCAGTAGCTAGAGGCCCTGGTACACCCATTTTCTCCCCCTCACCTGGTCTCTCTCTATATATACACATACATGTGTTAATAATACACACAATAGTTTGTAACAACAGCAGCATAAAGTAATGGAATTTTCAGGTGACAGTTTTACATGTAATTGAAGTTACATGTAAAGCTGAAGTAGCTTTAAAGCAGACATGTTTCATATAAGCCTCATGGTAATTACAAATAACATCTAAAGGATACACAAAGAAAAATGAGAAAACAATGAAAATACAGTAATACAAAAAAAATCAATAAATGCTGAAGAAACTAGCAAGCAAAGCATTAAAAAAAATAGAGGAATAAGTGGGCTATAAGACAGAAAATAGGCTCTTCCCTGCCAGTAATTAGTTTAATGTCAATGTATTAAGTTCCTCAAGCAAAGCATAGCAAAGCTGAATGAATTTTAATAAATAAGTTCCATCTGTATACTATCTACAAGACTCACTTTCCATGTAAGAATACAGAGGCTAAAAAAAAAACCCAGAAAAATATTCCATGCAAATGATAATCAAAAGATCACAAGTGGCCATGCTTATTCCATGACAAAACAGTTTAAGCTTAAAGTGTCAAAAGACAAGATATTATGTATTAATAACAGGGCCACCTCATTAGGAAGTTACAGCAATTACAAATGTACATTCCCAACAACAGATTACTCAAATGTAAGAAGCAAACCGAAAGTGGAAATAGCAAAACAGATAACACACCACTTTTCGACAATGGAAAGATTATCCCACAGAAAATAATGATACACTTGAACACTACAGACCAAATAAACATAGACAACAGTTCATCCGAAGCAAGCAAATTAATGCACAGGTGAACAAGCTTCAGTCTGAAGCATGTGAATGAAGAAGGCACTATGGAACAAGAGGGCTAAGGAAATGGCCCAGGAGGTCAAGGGCTTGCCTTTCAAGCCTAAGGGCTGGAGTCTAGATCCCAAGAACTCACATAAAACCAGCTGCAGCGGCACTGTCTCTAATCCCAGCAGTCTTATGATAGGATGGAAGGTGGAGACAGGAGATGGTTTGGTAAATGAAGAAGCAAACAACAGAGGTCTCAAACAGAGGCAGAAAGCAAGGCAGTCCTCTGACTTCTACTTGTGCATGGTGGTATGTGCACATGCACACATACTCGCGTAATTAGAAATGCCTTGAGAGGGCTCAGCAGGACCAAGTTCTACTGTTAGCGTGCACATAAAAAGTAAGGTGTGGTTTTGTGCACCTGTACATAACCTCAGTGCTGGGGTGGGAGGCAGAGACAGAAGGATGGCTGGGCTTGCATTCAGCCAGTCTAACTGACAGATAGCAGCTCCAGGTTCAATAAAGGCTGTCTCAAGGAAATAAGCACAGAGCAATAGAGGACACTCAATGTCCTCTGGCTTCCAAATGTATGTGCATGGGCACACACCACACATACTATACACACAACCCCCATAAAGAAAATATTCTGAAACAAAAACACTGCACATTAAAATTTATGGGATACAGCAAAAACAATACTAAGAGGGAATTTCCTAACTATATGCCTACATTAAAAATTCAGACAAGGGGCTGGAGAGATGGCTCAGTAGTTAAGGCACTTGCCTGCAAAACCTAAAGATCTGGGTTCAATTTCCCCAGTACCCATGTAAAGCCAGATGCACAAAGTGGCACATGCACCTGCAGTTTGTAGTGGCTAGAGGCCCTGGCACATCCATATTCATTCATTCATTCATTCATTCATTCATTCTCTCTCTCTCTCTCTCTCTCTCTCTCTCCTTGCAAATAAATAAAATAAAATTCATACAGTCTAGAGGTATACCTCAGGGGTAGAGCACTTGCTTAGCATGGTCAAAGCCCTAGGTCCAATACCCAACATTGAGGAGAAAAGAAAGAAAAGAGCCTAATTGTATGCCTCAAAGAACAAATAAGGTCCCATAGTCTGCAGAAGGAAGGAAACTATAATAAAGATAGAATAGAAAAATCAAACTAAGCACTGTTCTTTTTGAAAAGTTCAACAAAACTGGCAAACTTCAGTTTCAAAGAGTTATAGCAGTGATTTGATCTGAATGTGTCTACCCAAAATTCTTATGCTGAAACTCATTTCCAGTGTGACAGTATTAAGACATAGGGCTTTGGGAATATCAGGTCATAACGGCCCCACATTCATGAATGGAATTATTCTCTTACAAGGAGTGCCAAGGGGGCTTGCTTGCTCCCCTTTTCTTCATATGAGAAGGAAGCCAGAAGGCATCACTGAAGCCAAAAATAAGCTTTCACCAGACAATGAATCTGCTATGGCCTTGATTATGTATGTGTCAGCCTTGTTTATAAATTACTGAGATGAGGATATTTTACTATAGCAGCTAAATGGATTAAAAATCTAAGAGCCACAAGAACCAGTTCAAATGTGCCCTGTCCTGGGTGAATGAGCATCTGTTGTCAATGAATGTCCTTTCCAACCTCTTATTCTGCCCAGCACTTCTCAGGACATTCCCTGTTCAGTTTCTCTGGTTTCTTCTGGTATTATTTAAGCCTAACAATTCACTCTGCATATGAGACAGGTCTTCCCAAAGAGAACTTGCTAACCTCAGGCTGTGCAAAGCCCCTGACTGCATCTGTTGGGCAAAAGGTAATGAGCAGTAAAACTTCACCTCCCAAATCTCCACCAGCTGGACACACAAGTTTATGGGAGACAGACACCTAATTCAAACCATCACAATATTTGATCATGTCACTCAGCAGATATAAAACTGTACCCAAAAATAACCCCTTAATGTAACTCATGATTTGGCTCACAAGGTCTCCCTTATCTCTTCAAAGATTCTGATGTGCTAGCTATTCCCACTGTCCTCCTGCCATGTGCCCTACATACAGCCGATCTTGTCACACTTCCCAAGTCTATGCTCATAATTTTCTTAGTCTACAATAGTTTTATAGATGTTATCTTCCAAAACTGTAATTCTAATTATGGCCAAGTGGTTTCTTTTAAAAATGCATTACAACGGGCTAGGCATGGTGGTGCACACCTGTAACTCCAGTACTTGGAAGCCAAGGAAAGATCCTCTATGGGAGGGGAGTGGAGCGGAGTGGAGGGGGCAGGGATGGGTGCAAGAGGCAGAAGCAGGAGCAGAGCAAAGCTCTGGAAACTATGCTTCAAGCGTGTAACCATCCTGACAGGAAGAAGATACTCTACAGAGACACTTGTACCCTCTCCTTTGGCTGTAAGACAACTGAAACAGTGTACCCCAAGGAATTGATATTCCCCGGAAATTTCATTTTGGGAGAAGGAAAAGGCTGAAACCTGGTGCCAGCTAGAGGGGGAAAATGTCCCTCAACAAGAAGGAAATTGCAGGAGAGATTGGAGCCAGAGATAATGACTGGTCAAGGAAGGGCAGAACCACACCTTGAAGGGGATCACTTTGCTTAACATACCTCATGCCTTCTACAAAAACCTAAATCTTACATCAGGACCCTGATTGACTAGAGGAAACAGGTGCTTAGAGCTTTTTTATCCCTCACCCTAATGTAGCCAGATTGAAAAAAGTCCTTTCACCTTTAATGGTGTCTTTGGAGGTTCACTGAAGACAGATGGACAGGTGGCTGAGCTGAGTTGATTGAGGCTGCCAGGGCACACACTATTATATAAACAACTTCATACAACTCTCAGAGATCATTACCAGGATCGCTTGTGTTTAAACATACCTAGAAATCGCAAGAGAGAGTATTTATTTCAACAGTCCTCAGAATCTGTGCTTTTCATTCCCTGACTCATTCAAGCATGGCTTTGTGTTTTAAAGATGTTTAAATTAAAATCTTAAAGTACTCCAAATACTTGTGTGTATGCATACATGTGTGCAATTCATGTGTACAAGGGTTACACACATGTTAAGTGGAAGCCAGAAGATACCCTCCATTCCTCAGGCACCATCTTCCTTTTTTGAGACAGGATCTCCCACTGGCCTGGAACTCACCAGGTAGTCTAGACTGGCTGGCCAGTGAGGCCCAGGGATCCACCTGTCTCCACCTCCCTCACTCACACTTGGATCACAAAGGCACATCAACATTCCTGGCTTTTTGTTTTGTGCTTGTGTATTTGTGTGAGACATATGGTCCATGCATGTGTGTGGTAGCCAAAGAATGTCGGGTGCCCTTCTCTTATTGCTCACCCAAGTATTTCTTTGAGACAAGGTCTCTCCCTCAACCCAGAGCTGCTGTCCATCAGGGAGCCCCAGGGATTCTTTGGCCTTCCACCCCACCCCCAAGCCTGTGGGGCTACAGCTATGCATAGGCATACCTAGCTTCTTACAGGAGTTCTGGGGAGTCCACTGGGCAATAACCGGCCATAGGCGCCCCCATTCTTAAGCAGCAAGTGCTCTTTAACTGCTTCAATGAGCCATGTCCCTAGCCCTGTGGGGTTTTAAGGCTCCCAACTAAGCTATTGCTCCAGCCCCTACTCCAAATATTTAATAGGGATTGTTTTTGTTAACTGTTGAAGTAAATCTCAAGTACATTGCAATGAAAAGACAGGCAGTGCATTATATGCCTAGGGTGAGAAAATTACATGCTATTTTCATTTCATGGGGAAGACTTGGCTACTTTTGCCTGAAAAAAAATTTTTCAGTATAAATTAAGTACAATCAAATAATAGAGACTAAAGTACATATCATTTCACTAGGCCCGGGAATCATGAATGAAACTAATTTATTTAATGAGAAATTACTATGCTTCAATCTTTGGCATCATGAAGAGAGATAGGAAAGAAGGAAAAAAAACTATGAGGTTAAAAAAATAGCTTCACCTTAATTTTCTGTCTCATCAGTTTCATATGGTTGACAAATTGATATACAGATATTTTTTTCAAAAAGTAAACAGTAGGGCTGGAGAGATGGCTCAGCAGTTAAGGCACTTGCCTCCAGTGCCTAAGGCCCTGGGTTCAATTTCCCAGGACCCACATAAGCCAGACCCACAAGGTGGTGGCCCTGGTGCGTTCTCCCTCTCTCCCCTTGAAAATGATTAAATAAAATATTTAAAAAATAAAAAAATAAAAAGCCCTTTAAAAAAAAAAAGTAAACAGTAGCTGAGCATGGTAGGAGGATCACTGTTGAGTTTGAAGCCTGCCTGGAACTACAGAGAGTTCCAGGTCAGCCTGGACTAGAGTAAGACTCTACCTTAAAATAAAAGTATAAATGGGAGGCTATAAAGTTTAAAAACAGCCTGTCCAACTCTCTTTACCTACAATCCGATCCTATAAGCAGATACTTTTTCTCCATGATTATAGATAATCCGTCTACCTTAATTTATTGATTTCAAATTATGTGTACTGAAACAAGCACCTAAATCTCCCTCAAGTTATTTTAAAATAAAAATAAGAAAGGAAAAAAATCCTTCCAAATATATTCTCTAAGTTCATATTAACCTGATACAAAAAAAAAAGAGAGATAAGGACACACAAAACAAAACTATAGCCAATATCATTGATGAATAAAGGCAAAAATCATCAACAAAATAGTAGCAAACTGGGCTGGAGAGATTGCTCAGTGGTTAAGGAAGGCAGTTGCTTGCTTACAAAGCCTCATAGCCTTTGTTTGATTCCCAGTACCAACATAAAGCCAGATACACAAAGTGGCACATGCACCTGGAATGCATTTGCAGTGGCAGAAGCCCTGACACATCCATATTCTCTCTCTCCTCTCTCTCTCTCTCTCTCTCTCTCTCTCTCTCTCTCTCTCTCTCTCTCTCTCTCTCTCTCTTTCTTTCAAATAAAGAAAAATTTAAAATAGTAGGAAACTGAATGCTAAAAATTGTTCACCACAATCAAGTGAGACTCATCCCAGGGGATACAAGGATAGTTTGGTGTAGTTCAACAAAGAAGCATGATACTAACAGAATGAAGGACAAAATCCATCCAACTATCTTATCCATCCAACTATCTTAACTGATACAAAAAAGATAAAACATTATCTCTTCAGGATAAAACCTTGGGATAAAGTAAGGTATGCACGACATGCAGTACTATCTAAATGGGGGAAAACTGAAAGCTTTCAAAGACTTGGAACAAGACAAGAATGCCCACTTCTACCATTTTTCTTCAACGTAGTGCTAGATGTCCCAGCAAAGGCCAATTGGACCAAAGAAATAAAATTAGCAATGTCAAATTGTAGCTGTTTGCAGATGACCATGATCTTGTTTAGAGAACCCCCTCAAATGCCACCAAATATCTATTAGGATTAATAAAGGAATTTGGCAACCCCAGCCGGGCGTGGTGGCGCACGCCTTTAATCCCAGCACTCGGGAGGCAGAGGTAGGAGGATTGCCATGAGTTCAAGGCCACCCTGAGACTACAGAGTGAATTCCAGGTCAGCCTAGGCTAGAGCGAGACACTGCATCAAAAAAAAAAAAAAAAAAAAAGAAAAGAAAAGAAAGACAAAAAAAAAGCAACCCCATTTTAATAGCAACACAAGACATAATAAATTTAAAGGAAGATCTCCACAAGCCTGCTGGGATGGTCCAGAGCTGTATTCCCAGCACTTGGGAGGTAAAGGCAAGAAATGAAGGAGTCAATATAACATGAAAGCAATAACCTTGGAATTTCAATGATAAAAATTAAATCAAGTCTTTGAGTAGGCACATATTTCTTTGTTAGGAACAAAAATTATGAAGCATAAAAGAAAAAAGTTAATGAATCAGATTTCAGACAAATTAAAGCTCTCTTCGAAAAACACAAAGAACATGGGCTAGAGAGATGGCTTAGCAGTTAAGGCCTTTGCCTGCAAGGCAGAGGACCAGAGTTCAATTCCCTAGTGCCCACATAATGCCAGATGTACAAGGTGACCCAGCAAATGGAGTTCATTTGCAGTGGCTGGAGGCCCTGGTGCCCATTCTCTCTCTATCTCTGTCTGCCTCTCCCTCTCCCTCTCTCTCTCTCTCAAGTAAATAAAATATTGAAAATTATTTTTAAAAAACAACATAAAAAGGCAAGCTACAGATTGAGAGACTTTTTTCATAATTCTACTATCTGAAAAAGGCCTTATGTTGGAATATATTTAAGGCAGATTACTGCAAAGGCTTGATCAAAGTTTGAATTCCCAGAACCCATGTAAAGTCA
Source organism: Zapus hudsonius (assembly GCA_004024765.1). Lineage (NCBI taxonomy): Eukaryota > Metazoa > Chordata > Mammalia > Rodentia > Dipodidae > Zapus > Zapus hudsonius. The sequence goes on from PVHP010006602.1 coordinate 58,301, forward strand.
GATTCAGAAGTGAGCATCTATAATCCTAGCCTTTCTATGACAAAATAGGAGGTAGAGACAGGAGGATCCTAGCAGACACTTCCGTGCTAGCTAGCCTAGCATATGCAACAATGAACAAGAGACCTACTGCAAACAAAGCAGAAGGCGAGATCCAACACCCAAAGTTTTCCTCTGACCTCCACAAGTGAATGCATATGCCCTTACCCCCACATACAAACACATACACAAATAAAAATAAGTGAAATAGAATAAAAAAGATTAGCACATGGCATTCAGAAAAAAAGAATATTTAAGGCAAAGGGGTCTCTTGACTTCAATAAGCAAATAACCCACATTTTAAAATGCACAAAAGATTTGAGTAGACATTTCATAAAAGAAAATATACTAATGACATGCACATACAAAGATGCTTAATGTCATTATTTATTATAAAAATGCGAACCAGACACATTCTTACATACCCTACAGACTATCTGGAACTCAAAATCCATGACACAAACAAGTGCAGGCCAGACAGTGGAGTAACTGAAACCATCGTCCACTACTGCAAGGAATGCAGAGCAGTGCACCCACTTAAGAGAACAATCCATCTTCTAAAGTCAGACACACAACTACGAAACCTAGCCATCCCATTCTCCGTGTTTGCCCAAATGAAACAAAAATACATGTTCACAATGTTTATCAGTTCTGATTTTAACAGCCAAAAAACTTGAAGCAATCCAAAATCTAGTACCTGACAGTTAGGTAAGCACACTGTGTGCATACCACATACAATGACAGGGAGACAGAGGCAGATACAAACTAGTCACAAGAAATTGCTATGGAAACCAGGCCAGAAGACCATATCCTGAATGGTTCCATTTATCCTAACCTACATTGTGGAAAAGTCTCAGCTGTAGCAATGGAAAATAGATTAGTGTTTGCCAGGGAAGAAAGCTTTACAGAGTAAAAAAAATTGTTCCTCAATGGCTATAACTGCATATATTTATCAAAACCCAACCTATATGGGTTCATTTTAAAAACATATAAATTACACTTCAATAAAAATGATTTTTAGGGCCTGGGGAGATGGATCAGCAGTTAAAGGTGCTTGTTTGCAAAGCCCACGGCTAGGGTTCAATTCCCCAACCATCCATATAAAACCAGACAGGCATTCAACTGCAGCAGCAAGAGACCCTAATGCAACCATCCATCCATACACACACACACACATACACACACACATTTTTTAAAAAGTTTTTTAAAAATTCTGCTAGGTAAAAAACCCTAAAATCCAACAATATCAATACCTAAAGAACATTAAGTATTTTCCTCTTGAGTGCTTTCCCAGGCCTGAGGCAAAACCCTGTTACTGAAGAAACCTCAGACTGCATCGATCAGCATCGAGAAACCCTTCAACGTCCGGAATGGTATCCAGCCCCCAGAAGGCAGTTAGTGTAGTGCTGGAAGGCACTGCACAGGCTGCCAGGGGAAACTGATCAACGACAGCTGGAGTAAACAGAGACGACTGACATGAAACACAAT